>LR753860.1:0-73732 GCA_902729485.2 Mus minutoides
CAATAGGCTTAGTTTCCCAACTACTACAAATGCATTACACACATAAAAAAAAAAAAAAATTGGAAGTAATTTGTGACCCTCTCTGGTGCTTCCTATCCATTGCTTTAGTAACTTAAAGACCTCCCTAAATAAAGTGCACTAAACTTTTTAATCACTAGAAACCAATTTTGAAAAGGATTAACAACAACAACAACAACAACAACAATCTCATGACTTCAAATGGTACAGGTTGCGTAGGAGCATATTTTTAAGTCATGTGAGGAAAGAGAGCAGCAAGGACTGTCAAGATATAATAAGAAATGGAAATAATCTATATGGAATAAGAAAAAGCTTCACAGCTATATTATGAGTCTAGGAAACGAGAGAATTTAGAAGTAATTTGAGGAAAGCAAAACTGGGCAATGGATTAGATCATCAAGAGTGGAAAAGAAACAGACCATTAGCCAAGGAGAGTGCTTTCTGTTTTGTCAAATTCTGCAGGTTGCTATGAATGCTGCTAAACAATGTGAAGCCTAAGCTGCTATTTTAAAATAAAGTGGTAAGGATGTCAACCATTATATACTTACTTAAATGTGGAAAGTATTTGGGAAATAAAATTGCAAGTGCAGAATAATCCTTGGAATTGTGTAGTGAAGGCATAAAGATAGATAGATTAGAATGTTGTTTCCCTAATTTCTTTCTCATTCTGTTTATCTTTTGTGTAGAGGAAGGCCACTGATTTGTTTGAGTTAATTTTATATTCCCCCCACTCCCTGCTTCCACCCGCCATCATCCCTCTCTGAGCCCAGTGGAGGCCACTAGGGCTGCTTGTGCACTCTCCACACCCCAGGACATTAGGTACACCTCGGGGTTACAGGTGAGTGGTGCCCACCTTGGGCTTTGAAATCCGAGGTTTCAGCAGCAGCAGGAACAGAGGAACTCTGCCCCACTGGAGACTGGGACCTCTTCCAGCCAGGACCACCCCAGCCGCTGCCCACCATCATCCCTCTGAGCCCAGTCTTGACTCTTTATCCTCTGATGCTACAGACTAAGACCAGTTATTCAAGATCTAGCAAATAAACATATAATAACATATCGTTTCTTCAGTTGTTTTATGAAGCATTTAGAAAAGTCTTATAGGACAACCTTGGGAATCACTAAATTTTCTTTAATTCTGAAGTTTTGATGGCACAAGAAGTTTTGATGCCTAACAAGAATTCCATGCCAAAATAACTGCATTTACATTTTAACTTAGAATGCACTGGTACAGAATGATTGTTAATAATGGTAGAAAATGTGAACATTTTTAATTTAGGCTAGGACAAATAATAACTAGGAAATAAAGCAAAGTATTTATGATAATGTGGTAACATTTACTAGCATGTATATATAATCTATGTAATTGGTTTAACTATATGATATTAAATATGGTTATTTAGAATATTAATCAGTTATTAAAATGATATGTTTAGGGTTATTGTGATATAAAATATATAAATAGAGATGTGTTTGTTAGGCACATATTAGGAACAGTGTCTGATTCCCTGGAACCTATATACATGGAAGTTATCAAGATACTATGCATTGATTTCAATCTTGACAGGCATATATTAGACCCCTAAACTTGTTAATGGATCTATTCATATTGGACAATAGCTAATTTAATTAAGACAATGGGCCTCAAAAGAATAAGCTGGAGGAGTGATCCACAAGACTCTCTACATCAGCCTCAGGTTTCCACTTACCTACACATGTGGACATGCATACAGGAATACCCACACCATATATAAAAACACACTAAGAAAGTAAAAGAGAAAGGTCAACTTTGTGAGTGAGCTCAGAGATTCAAAGATCTAATTCACCTGTCCTGTAGGCAAATGGTGTAGCCATTAATTAATTAACTATGCAAGATTGAAATCAATGCATAGTACTTTGATAACTATATCCTGATTGTAGCTTCCCCTCAATTCTCTCCTCCCAGTCCTTCCCATAAACAACCCCATCCCCCCTCAGAGAAGGGGAGGCCTCCCATGTATATCAACCCTCCTTGGCCTATCAAGTTGCAGTAGGTCTAGGTGTATCTTCTCCTACTGAGAAAGGGATTCAAAGACAAGCAACAGAATCAGAGACTGCACCTGTTCCTGTTGTTAAGGGTCCCACATGAAGACCAAGCTACACATCTGTTACTTATGTGTAGAAGGGTTCAGTCTGTCCCATGAATCCTCTCTGGTTAATGGTTCAATCTCTGTGAGCCCTTATGGGCACAATTTAGTTGATTCTATAGGTTTTCTTGTGGTTTCCTCAACTTTTCTGAGTCCTTAAATATTCCCCCTCTACCACAGGATTCTGGCACTCCAACTAGTATTTAGCTGTGGATCTCTGCATTTTTCTTTCAGCTTCTGGGTGAAGGCACTCAGATTACAGATATGGTAGGCTCCTGTATGAAGTATAGCAGAATGTCATTAGTAGTGTTAGGGGTGGGCTCTCTTGCATGGCATGAGTTTCAAGTTAGGCCAGTAATTGGTTGGCCATTTTCTCAGTTTCTGCTCTAATTTTATCTCTGCTTAACCTATAGGCAGAAGAAATTGTGGGTCTAAGACTTTGTGGCCTAATCAGTGTTTGCATCTCTCCATTCATAGTCTTGCCTGATTACAGGAGGTGGCTGTTTGAGGTCAAATATCTCCCATTGCTAGGATTCTTATTTAGAGAACCCTTTTATCATGGTTATTCCTGGTTGTCACCTTGACAACCAGGCAATGTGGTTGGGTACAGCATTATCTAAAGAAAAAAAATCAGTAGCCTTCCTTTATTCAACTGATAAGTAGGCTGAGATAGAAAACAGGCACTAGCTGTCCTATGCCATAATGTCTGAGTTTAATGACTGATTATGGGATGGATCCCCCCTGGTGGGGTAGTCTCTGTATGGTCCATCCTTTCATCTTAGCTCTAAACTTTGTCTCTGTAACTCCTTTCATGGGTATTTTGTTTCCTCTTCACAGGAGGAATGAAGTATCCACAAGCTGGTCTTCCCTACTTAAGGGACCCTGATATAGCTGTCTTGTACAGAAGTGGATGCTCATAATCATCTATAAGAGGGAACACAGGGCCCACAATGGAGAAGCTAGAGATAGAACCCCAGGAGCTGAAGGGATCTGCAACCCTAGAAGAGGATCAACAATATGAACTAACCAGAAACCCCAGAACTCTTGTCTCTAGCTCCATATGTAGCAGAAGATGGCCTAGTCGGTCATCATTGGGAAGAGAGGCCCCTTGGTACTGCAATCTTTATATGCCCCAATACAGGGGAACGCCAGGGACAAGAAGTGGGAGTGGGTGGACAGGGGAGCAGGGAGGGGGAGGGGAAGGGGACTTTCGGAATAGCATTTGAAATGTAAATGACGAAAATATCTAATAAATAATTGGGGGGGGGGAAGAAAACAGGAAAACAACACCCTTGACAATAGAAACGAATACTATAAAATATCTTGATTTTTTTTAATCAACTAACCTAACCAAGCCAGTGAAAGAAATATATGACAAGAACTTCAAGTCTCTGAAGAAAGAAATTGATGAAGATATCAGAGGATGAAAAGATTGTCCATACTCATGAATTAGTAGGATTAACAGAGTAAAAATAGCAATGTTACCAGAAGCAATCTACAGATTCAATGCAATTCTTATCAAAATTCCAACTCAATTATTTAAAGACCTTGAAAGAAAAATATACTCAAATTAATATAGAAAACAAAATACCCAGAATAGCTAAAATAATCCTGTACAATAAAGAACTTCTTCAGGCACCATCATCTCTGATTTCAAATTGTACTACAGAGAAATAGTAATTAAAACCACATGGAATTGGAATAAAAACAGACAAGTTGATAAATGGAGTAAAATAGAATAACCAGAATTTAGCCCACACACTTACGGAGAAGAGTCCATAACCATACAATGGAAAAAAAAATAAAACAACTTCACCAAATATTTCTGT
The DNA here is from genome assembly GCA_902729485.2 of Mus minutoides. Lineage (NCBI taxonomy): Eukaryota > Metazoa > Chordata > Mammalia > Rodentia > Muridae > Mus > Mus minutoides. The sequence continues at coordinate 3,971 of LR753860.1, forward strand.
AACTGGATGTCTGCATGTAGAAAAATACAAATAGATCCTTATCTATCACTCTGCACAAAACTCAACTCCAAGTGGATCAAAGACCTCAATATAAAACTAGATACACTAAATCTGACAGAACATAAAATGGGGAATAGCCTTGAACAAATTGTCACAGAAAACTACTTCCTGAACAGAACACAAATGGCTCAAGCTCTAAGGTCAACAATTGACAAGTAGGCTGTCATAAAACTGAAAATCTTCTGTAAGGCAAAGGATACTCTCAACAGGACAAAACAGAAGCTTACAGACTGGGAAAAGATCTTCACCAACCTCACATTTGACAGAGGGCTAATATCCAAAATATATAAAGAACTCAAGAAATTACACATCAATAAAACAAACAATTCAATTAAAAAGTGAGGTATGGAGCTAACTGAGAATTCTTCACTGGGGAATCTCTGACCAAGAAACACTTAAAGAAATCTTCTACTTGCTTAGTCACCAGAGAAATGCCAACCAAATGATTCTGAGATTCCATCTTATCCATGCTTTTAAGGTCAAATGTAATTCTTACATCTTTCTCAGCTGTTCCATAGCACGCACTGGCTCTGCAGGCCTTGCTATTAAGCTAACATTTATGTTCAATTCAAATGGCAGAAAATAATACTTCCCACTTCCAGAAACGATATTGTGATCTTTATCTATTTTATATATCCCCTAGATTTGAAAATCATAAAAAAAGAACTCAGTTTGAATAATTGGTTCTCAACAGTCCTTTCAATAAAATTCATAGCAAATTGACGTAACAGAATGTTACATTTGGAAGGACCTTTAGAAGTTATCTCATATTATCTATCACTCTATAGATAAGCAAAACTGAGGGACTGAACTGCTAATTTGTTTGATAGATAAAATGGATGGAACATTTTTAGTTAAACTTTGAAACAAAACAATTTGAAATTGGATATGACAGTATATACCTTTAATTTCAGCACATAGCTGACTCAGGCATGAGGATCAATTCAAGGTAATCCTCAGCTACTTGGCTCTCTACTACATTAATCCAAGCCTGTTTTATGAGAAAAGGTATTCTTAAAACTACAGAAAAGAAGTGATTAAATTTTAAATAATTCGAAACTCAACCTTACCTCAATGAAAAGTGAACAAAATCACCATTTCTTTTTCATAGATAAATGATAAATCATAATTGCATGAAGTAATACAATGCAAAATTATTTCATGATTATGAATACAATAAAAATAATCCAATCATATCATAAATAAAACCCTCAACTCCATTTTGTCAATTTATTTTCAAATTGCAGCTTCTGAGTACCACCCTTCCCTTCTACACCTGTCTATAGAAGACTGATGGTTTAGATTATACATGTCAATTCAATCATACAAGGCCAAGGCATGCGGTTCAGTTGTATAGTACTTACCTAGTATGTATGAATCTCCTAGACACAAAAATTAATACATAAATTCCACTGTGCAATCTTTTTATATATGAATAATAAAGGTATTTTACTCTTCACATTATCCAAGTTTCTTTTTTTCTTATTATTATTCCATTTTCTTATTAATTTATATTTTCTTCACTTTGCATAATGATGGCAGCCAGTCTTGCTGCTTTCCTCTTAGTCCTACCCTCTCAAACTTCTCTCACATTCCCTCCTCCCCTTCTCCTCAGAGAAAGGGAAGTCCCCCTTAGGTACCACCCCAACTTGGGACATCAAGTCTCTGCAAGACAAAGCACATCCTGTTTCACTGAGGCCCTACAAGGCCATCCACCTCAGGGAAAGGGAGCCAACGGCAGCCAACACAGTCAGTCATCCCCAGCTCCAATTGTTAGGAGATGCATATAAAGACCAAGCTGCACAACTTTTACAAATATGTAGGGGGGCCTAGTCTAGGCTCTGTATGCTCCTTGGTTGGTGGTTCAGTCTCTGTAAGCCCCCATGCGCTAAGGTTAGTTGACTCTGTAGGTCTTATTGTGGTGTCCTTGACCCCTCTGGCTCACCCAGTCCTATCCCTGACTCTTCCACAAGACTCCCAAACCTCTGCCTGATGTTTGACCGCGGTTCTTTATGTCTTTTTCCATCAGCTTCTGGAAAAATCCTCTTAGGACACAGTTATTCTAGGCTCCTGTCTGCAACAAAGCAGATTATCATTAATAGTGTCGGCCTTGACTTTCTCCTATGGGATGGGTCTCAGTTTGGGCTAGCCATTAGTTGACCATTCCCTCAACCTTTGACTCATCTTTATCCCTGCACATCTTGTAGCAGGACAAATTTTTGGGTGGAAGAATTTTTGGGTGGGTTGATGTCCCCAGACCTTCATTAGAAGTCTCCCCTGCAGTCGGGCGTGATGACCATGCCTTTAATCCCAGCAGTCGGGAGGCAGAGGCAGGTGGATTTCTGAGTTCGAGGCCAGCCTGGTCTACAGAGTGAGTTCCAGGAAAGCCAAGGCTACACAGAGAAACCCAGTCTCAAAAAACCAATTAAAATAAAAAAGTCTCCCCTGGCTACAGGTGGCAGCCACTTCAGTTCACTTACTCTTTTCTTCTCAGATTTCATGAATCCAGTTTTATGTTGAGGGATTTGATCCACTTGGACTTGAGTTTTGTGCAGAGTGATAGATATGGGTCTATTTTCACTCTTTTACATGCAGACATCCAGTTAAAGAAACATTTGTTAAAGATGCACTTTTCCCCATTGTATGGTATTGGTTGCTTTGTCAAAAATTAAGTATCCATAGGTGTGTGGGTTTACTTCAAGGCCTTCCATTCAATTCCATTTATCAACTTGTCTTTTTTTTAGTACAGTACTGTGCTGTTTTTCTTATTATTTTTCTGTAATACAGTTTGAAATCTCTTATCTCTGGAAATAGTCACCTGTAATGTCTGCATCTCCCCATTTCTCCACAGTTGTATACACATTTCAATAATTAACAATTTATGAGATGTGTTGTTCCAAATTATATAACACAATTTGATCTTGTTAGTTTCTTTTGCTATGCAGTGAACAGAATAAAGTCTTCATAAGCAAGTATATATATATATATATATACATACATACATATACTGTAAACATACTTTTTAGAATAATATATAGTGAAGAAAGAACAGTCCAATCATTAAATGATACTGGAAAAAATGTGTATAGGCTTGTAAAACATAAACTTAATTTAAGTAAGTCTATACTTTAAGTAACATAACAAAAATTAACACAAAATGGATTTAAATGAGATTAAAAATGCTGAAATTATAAAACTCCTTTATTGTCCGATGCAGATACTTCATGTGACTATTTCTAGAGGCTGAAAAATGAGAGAGTGAAGGAGCATTTAGAAATTTGGCATTTATGAACAATCTTCATTTCACTGACTTGGCAATGATGGCTGAGATAAGACTTGAGAAGCACAGGCAATACAAGTGAGGCTAGGCAAGCAGGAAACCATCAAACTGAAAACGCCAGCACGGCAATAGGGCTCTTCTTTTGACACACTTTTCAATTGTCCCTAGAAATTCTCTGGATTCCTTGTTTTACTGACTTCTTTCAGCAATCTGAGTAGACTGAGATTCTGGCAACTGGGAACCACAAAGGTTTGAAAGATAGGGGCCTTGTAATCAATAAAACAAAGTAACTGAAAACTGTAGTGTGCCTATCACCTTTGCAAAAATGAAGATTGCATGTCTCTCATAATCTCTGAATAGAGTTCTATGTCAAAGATGGGAAACAACATTCCTTAGGCATAAGAAAATGACCAATATTCAAGATAACAGAACACACACAAAAATAATTGAAATGAATTGCAAGTATGTTTAGGTTTTAAAGATGACTATGTGTGATGGCAAAAAGCCAGGAATATGAAAGAAAGAAGAAACTTAAGAGGATGAAGAAGATATTTTCTTCCAGACAGAAGATAAATAGAGACATACAGACTATTTCCGTTGGGAAGATATCCAGTGTTGGCGATCCCTAATAGACAAGTGCTGTTAACTAGTAACTGTATGTATGCCTTTTATAACTGAAGTTTTACTTCAGTTGTTATGTAAGTTACCATCATTATAAATTGCATGTGTTGAGGGCAGGTATCTTTGTTAATTGCTAGGATAGGAATAGTTAGGCATGTGCCACTGGATAGGATGTAACATTGCTTATAAGTATCATAAACTGAAGGGGTAAACGTATTTAGCTTATTTTCAAGGTATGGATAATTTATTTTTAACTAATTAATTTATTATTTACATTCCATATTTTATTCCCCTCATACATCCTCTGACTGTTCCACATCCCATACATGGGCCCCACCCCCTGTCTCCACATGGATGTCCCCACCCCAACCCCACTTGACCTCTAAACTACCTGGAGCCTCCATTCTCTTTAGGGTTAGGTGCATCCCCTCTGAATGAACATAGACCCCGCAGTTCTCTACTGTATGTGTGTTGGGGCCTCATATCAGCTGGTATATGCTGCCTGTTTGGTGGTCCAGTGTTTGAAAGGTCTCAGAGGCGTCCACATTAATTGAGACTGCTGGTTCTACTACAGGGTCGCCCTCCTCCTCAACTTCTTTCAGCCTTCCCAAATTCAACAACGGGGTCAGCTGCTTCTGTCCATTGGTTGGGTGCGAATATCTGCATCTGACTCTTTCAGCTTCTTGTTAGTTCATTCAGAGTGCAGTCATGCTTAGGTCCCTTTTTGCGAGTGCTCCATAGCCTCAGTAATAGTGTAAGGCCTTGGGACCTCCCCATGAGCTAGATTCCTCTTTGAGCCTGTTGCTGGACCTTCTTTTCCTCAGGCTCCTCTCCATTTCCATCCCTGTAATTCTTTCAGACAGGAACAATTATGGGTCAGATATTTGACTGTGGGATAGCAACCCCCTCCCTCACTTGATGCTGGAGGGGGGCTCTAAAACTTCCTTGTCCCTACTGTCAGGCATTTCACCTAAGTCCGAGAGTCTCTCATCTCCCAGCTCTCTGGTGCATTCTGGAGGGTTCCCCCAACCTTCTATCTCCCTAGGTTGCCTGTTTCCATTCTTTCTGCTGGCCCTCAGGGCTTCAGTCTTTTCCCCTCACCCAAAACCAGATCAAGTTCCCCTCTCCCAGCAACTGCCCCACAGTCCAATTTCCCTCCCATGTCCTCCCCTCCCTCCCCAGGTGTAATTGCTTTCTTCTCTCTTCCAAGTGGGACTGAGGTATCCTCACTTGGGCACTTCAGCTTGTTGATCTTTTTTGAGTTCTGTGGACTATAGGACTATATCTTAGGTATTCTGTTTTTTTTTTTTTTTTGCTAATGTCTACTTATTAGTGAGTACATATCATGCATATCCTTTTGGGTCCGAGTTAACTCACTCAGGATGATATTTTCTAGTTCCATCCCTTTGCCTTAGAAACTCAGGATGCCCTCATTCTTAACAGCTGAGTAATATTCCATTGTGTAAATGAACCACATTTTCTGCAACAGTTCTTCTGTCCTGGGACATGTAGGTTGTTTCCAGCTTCTGGCTATCATAAATAAGGCTGCTATGAACATAGTAGAACATGTACTCAGACATACCAATGGATAACTATGTATGAGCATAAAATGCCAAAGTGTCATTCTTTGAATTTACCTGACTGTTTTCTTCACATTTCAGTTTCAATCCTTTTAGAATTATCTCCATTTTTGACAATGTTTGTACGAAGTTTGTGAATTAACTCTCTGTCAAAAGTCATCATTCTTTCATAGATGAGCTAGAATGTTGTAATGCAGATTTAAGTTTGTTATCTGGTTTTAGTTTGAAATAATGTTTTTTGTTTTGTTTTGTTTCGTTTCGTTTCGTTTTGTTTTGTTTTGGGGAGCCTCCTTAATGATACATTTTATTTCTCCATCCAAGTATATAATCTTTGCTTTTCTATAATTTGTAAATGGTAATTTGATTTTCATTTTTTTTTTCCTGTTTCAATTTTAGCATTGAAAAAAAGAGGTGAACATTAGTGGATAGTCATCAGGATAGACTTCAGTTCCCATCTGGGAGGGGAACATGTGGAGTCACTGAATTGTACTTAGACTTACTTAGATGGAGAGGCATTTGATGTTGAATCGTTTTTTCAAATTTCAAGGTCATTGCAACCATTACAAGAAAGCTAACTATGGTAGGCATTCTGGGCTGTGTACATCTTAAATATTTTAAAATATTTACCCCAGAGGCTAGAGAGACAACTCAGCACTTTAGAGCACGTGTTGCTTTTGCAGAGGACCTAGGGTTGATTCCCAGGACCCATAGTGCCTCACATCTCTATTTCTAGGGAACCTAACACCTTCTTTTAATCTCTATTGGTACTATAAACATACCTGGTACATATACATACATGCTCATAAATGTTCAGGCACATAAAATAATTAAGTAAAATGCTTTCAATATTACCAGTGACCCCTTGACCCAGATCCACAAAAAGCTTATTTAAGCATGATTTTAAGAAAATGATCATATAGAGGCACCATCATGATTCAATATTTAAAACAGTAACAGCAATGCTTTAAAGTTTATCCACCTTTAAACCTTTAAGATAAATGAATTTACTCAATATAAATATAACCAGCATTATCATTACTATGAAAATATATGAGGTTTTTCAGAATCAAAAGCAGAAATTATGAACTACAAATTTCTTATTCTATTCTTCCAATATGAAGCTGGCAATCATTCAAGTTGTTCAAATTAAACTGTTGAGCATGTGCCATATTCTAGGTTTTACTGACTTGTAGTGAACAGGTATGTATCACTCCAGAAATAATTCTACATTTTTATCTATATAGCTATATCTTCACATATGCATATTTATCCATAAATATACCTATTTACCTTCTGTCTACCTATTTATAGCTTTTATATTCACTAGTCATTTTATATCACTTTTATCAGTTAGAGAAAATTCCATTTTCTTTTATTTTGTTTTAATGACTATTTTCTTTGTGAAACTTCAGAGCCCAAAGCAACTTTGGTGCTGGAACAAATATGTAAAAGAAGGCTGAGGACACCAGTATGGCGCAGCAGGAGTTGTTTTGTGACACTTGAAAAATAAAATGCCCTTAATGGAAAATCCTATCAAAGGAAGACATAAAATGATAAAAGAAATTCGGTTTTTGGAGCTGAAATATGCTAATGAGATGCCAAACAGGTTTCAAATTACATGGATCTAGAAGCTACAGTGTATAAAATATGCTTCTGTCCACACAAGTCATCATTTTTCCCCACAGTTATCTCTTATGTTAGGTATTTCTTATTTAGGTTACTGCTTGACCTCATGAAATGGCTGAAATTCAACAAATTATTATGCTGAACACTTTATTTCTTTCCATTTACTCTGGATAACATTTACCATGTTTTATAGTGTTTTTTTTTTTTTCTCAAACTTGAATTTGAAGGATTTTTGCAAGCCCTTTGTGGAGGGAGAAGCCAGAACCTTCCTTACAAAAGCCTCCCTGAGGTCAGACAACTGACAGTTTATCAATGTCAGGCAGCAAGTAAAATCCAGTGTTTTCTAGCATGTAGATCAGGGGAGACAAGAGTGATGTTATCTTTGTAGGATATTTCTTAGGCAGGCCAGTGTTTTAGTAAGTTTAGTCCCTAGAAATGACTTTCTGGCTTTCCAAAGACCTGTGAGAGCTCTCAGATCTTTGAAAGGTCATTTAATAAAGTAAATGAAGTTCTGATTAGCTTCACCTCATTTGTTTATAGAGCGTCCTCTTTGGTTAAATTCACCTTTCATTTTCTCAGTTAGCTAGAAAGAATAAAACTAAAAAAAAAAAAAATTTGGCTATTATTGGATAGACATATTAGATAGCACAGCATGCCAAATGATTAAAGGGAAAACTGCAGCTGATGTAAATGATAGGAAAACTTTCAAATTCACATTCTATCTTTCTAATTTCTATTCACAGATTTGAGCAGATAATTTGTAATCATCTACTTGTGCCAAAGTATACTGATGTCATGAAACAAACTTCTCCCAACACCCAAAATATATGTTAGAGACAAAGTAGAAGAGGTAAAGTTTTAGAATGGTAACTAATAATTTTTTTAGCTTCTTTTCCTGTTGCTGTACTGAGATATTCTAATAAAGAACTCTAAAGAAAAAGGATGGATTTTTAACCCAGACAGTACAAGGTATAATACGAGGAAGTCAAAGCAGGAGGAACTTGAAGCATTTCCCTCCACAAAGGGCTTGCAAAAATCCTTCAAATTCAAGTTTGAACACCTTCAAACAGAAAGCAAGAAGAGGTAAATATAAACATAATGCTCTTTATCTCATTTTGTCCTTTAATACTCCAGGTGCCTTTGGTTTAGAGATAGTAACATCACATGTAGTAGATAGGTCTTCACACCTCAGTTAAAACAACCAAGATAATCTTGTTCAAACACAGCTGTTAATCTGGTTCTCTTGGGAGTTTATATTCTGTCAAGTTGACAATTATTAATTACCATTATATTTTCATCACTGTCAATGATATATAAACATGTCTCTTCTCAGATGTAATCTTCTACCCATTGTCTCTATGGCTCAAACGTAATATAATTTATTCAGTACAATTTTAAAGACCCATTATTTCTTTTATCAATTTCAATACTTTAAATATTTAAAGTCTCTATACTGTGACCTATATGGGATGCCTGGAATATGACTAGATTCTCCCTTAAAATGTTCCATTACACATGAAGGATCAGCAAATCCATCCAGCCTAGACTCTCTTCTTTCAAACGAATTTAGAACTTTACAGGATGGAGCCTTCAAGAGCCAGACTTGTGCCCTCAGGATACATTTTATTCTCCCAATGAAGCCATGAGTGTTCTTGTCATGATTATTTTATCTCACACTGATTATTTTACCAATTTTAGCTGTTTCTTAGCATTAGCATGAATGATTTCCCATCTTGAAATTTTCTTTACCAAACAAATTAATTCATCATCTTAATTCAACTTAATTAGGGTCCTCAGGATATGAGCTAAATGAAGCCATATTCTTGTTCAAAATTTCTCATGTATCACCACAAACTCAGTCCTTGATATAATCCTTATTCCTCTCTGATTCTCATCAGCAAGAAATCTGCTATCTATATCTTTCTCTGTATTTTTATGACAGAATAACCTAGTAATATCTATATGCAATAATAAAGTCTTTTTAAACTCTAAAGTTCCAGATTGTTCTATATTACTCCACGAAAATATATTCAGTGACTTAAAAAAATTACACCATCAACTTTATCACCATGATCCCACTCTTAGTAAAAAAAAAAAAAAAGAAAAGAAAAAAAATTGCCTTAGGTTGTCTGATAAAAAATACTATAACATAATCAATTTCAGGAGAAAAGGTTAATTTTAGCTACAGTTCAAGATATAATAGATCATGACAGAGCATTTAAGGCAATAGGACCTTGAGCAGCTGGTCACAAGCTTCCAAAACCAGGACACAGAGGGATGAATGAATGCAAGCTTTTATTTAGTTTGCTTTTATACAGTCTAATACCCCCTTGACAAGAAATTATGCTAATCACAATAAATATTTTTATTCCCACCTAATTAAATAATCAAGATAATCTCACACAGCTTCAGATTCTCAGGTCCCAGATAATTCTACATCCTTTCACATTGGCAATTATTACTATCACACAATGAATGAAGAACTAAACAGAACAGCAGATACTAATCAAGTACAAATAATCATGCTTCCATGATTTACTAGAGGAAATTCCATTTAAGTTGAATAGACATTTCTTCTTTCTGTATGATTAAAAAAATCCCTAAATTGAGAAAACCAATAGGTTGGGGTTGCCAACACCCAATAGGGAGCTCTGTGGAGTCTGAGAGAGCCATAGATGCTCCAAAAGGCAACTAGGTGGTGGTGGTGGCAGGAGAAGAGGTGGTGGTGGTAGGAGACAAGCCTGCAGAGCCTGAGATAACTCCAGACACCTGCGAAGGAAAGATAAGTATTTTGAGAAGATGCTTTTTAAAAGTGAACTTATGAAATTGGAAAAAATGATGGCAGATCAGAGCCCTGGGTATGTCTGGTAGGACATCAAGGACGGCGTGATGTACAGAGGCCACAAAAACATCATTGCTGAATAGGGCTGATCCTTGTGGCTGGCTACTAACAAGGGACCCCTTCAGCTGCATTCTGTGCTGCTTGGCCTGAAAGAAGCCAGAAATATTGGGGTAGTGGTGCTGCCAGCAGTCTACAAGCTCAAAATTCATGTCTGTTGAGCCCCAGAGTAGCTGCAACCAAGAAGAGAGTGATGTTCAACAGTCTGAAGCTCTAGAGGGAACATCTCCTTACTGAATAGGGCTGCTTTCCCTATGGGGAGAGCAAGAGTACAGAGAAGCAACACAGCTTGTAACCTATAGACATAGACGTTAAAAAAAACTAGTGAGCAGCAGGCATCAAGTGCAATGAGGGGTGTGGCAGCTAGGAGATTGCACAGAATCTGCCCCCAGATGTCCTGCTTAGCCACAACATTACCCTGACTGGGCAATAGCAGGATATCCTAGATGAATCTCCACAATGGTCCAGTACTTTTGGTGCTTCAGAAACAAGGAAAACCTTGAACTAGACCACGGTTTTGTTGCAATGAATATTTGCTGAGTGGACCCTTCGGGGTGATGTGCAGCTGCTACAGGCTTATAGAAATTCAAAATAGCCACAGGATAACCATAGAATGTCCTAGATAAAGAATGGTCCATTTTCTGGTTTGGACCAACTCTAAAGACCTCCATGGTCCATGCTGTCTTTGAAGGCCACCTTGGTATCCCAGGTGTATACTGTAGCCTCAGATAGTACTGAAGCCCAAGGTTCATGTGGATATCTGTGTTTCTCCAGGAGCTGAGGACAATGTAGATGTCTATGGCCCATGTTTCTACCAAAGCCCATATAGATGTCTGTATTCTGTGCTACCGCCTAAAGCCGTGCTGGCATCTATGGGCCAGGCTGCAGCACAGGACCATGTTGATATGATTGGTCTGAACTTGAAGCCATGTTGTTGTATGTGGTCTGAACTGCTGGCTGAGGTTATACTGCTTTCTGTGGCCTGTGCTACAGCTGAGAGTGATGATGGTGTCATTGGCCTGTGCCACAGAAGAAAGATCTGTCGATATTCATAGTCTGTACAGCCACTGACCTCCATGGCACGTGCTGTGGAAGTCCATGATCCATGCTCCCACTCATGATAAAGGACAAGGAAGCTACTTTTGTTGTGGTGTTGATGACTAAAGATTCACAGTTGAGAAAGATGGACATAGAAGGCTTCAGTGACACTTTCATCTGACCCCATCCAAAATAACAGTCTAGACAAAAATCCAATGAAGAAAACCCTTTTAAAATGTGATAACGATGCTAAAGTGTAGCTCTCCACAATTGATGGCATCTGGCAGAAGAACCAGTGGGGAAGGGACTGGCTACCGAAAGGTTGACCATGTTCCAGTGAGTATATATGGGCAACCAATCAGATTTATGTATCAATAAATTCTCAATTTACAAGATGCCAATACAATAATTTCAGAACCAAATGATAATGATAAAAGCTTTACCCCAACTATTCTAATTTTACAATATCATAGCTACCTGTGGCTGGTTAAAGCCATGCTGGTTTAAGTCTGCTGCACCTTGGCCTTCTCCCCCATCCCCCCAGATGCTCTCTGTCTCTGCAACTCTTAGCTCCACTTCCCTTTCCCCTGTTCAATAACAGGCTTCCTGCTGCCCTAATATAATTGGACATGAAAAATCTTGTGACAATATTCATATATGGATCCCTAAATAAGACCTTAAAAATTACAGCACCAACAGACATATTATGTTGAGGAGGAAATCTCATGGGGACTCACCTTTACATAAAGAACTTGAAGCAACTAGGATTATCAAAAAAAGACGACTACGTCATCCCCAGGATAAGCCATTAATTGTATATTTTAAAGCAATGAATTAATTAGGTTTCATTTATATATCTTTATATTGACCCACATATAATAAATTTTAAAGTCATAAATTTGAGATGGTTTGGGGATACTTGGAAGAGAGGAAGAAAAAGAAAAGACAAAATGTCATCATGTTTGAATTTAAAAAATATTAAACAAATAAAAGCAGTGTTATTAATTCTCTTTCTAGATAAAATAATAAACAATATTTTTGCAATAATAACCCTACAGAAATCAAGCATTCACATGCAAATTATAACTTCATTATCTTTGTTTGAATGAGAAACTGAGCCTCAACTTTTATCTGACTTCAAAAGATTGACCAAGGCAATAGGAGTAATATTAATATGTTATCACAAGGTAAGTATATCCAAGTCAAACAAAATATACTACCCATTCAGTCATAAAAATAAATCTTTGAGAAATGAACAGCTTTTATTTATGTATGTTTGGATATATATATAATTATATGCATATATATATATAAACATATACATGTAGATACACACGTATCTGTGTATGTGTGTATACATAGATAAAAGCAAAAACAGTTAACAAACCAAAGCTCCTTTGAAGAACACATGAACAAGAGCTAGGGGACTTTGAGACCTTCAGAGCACAGTTACCCACAGAAAGTCCTGCATATTCTAACACCACCAAAACACAAGAAAATGACCTTAAATCCAATCATATAAATATGATAGCAACCTTTAAAGAGGAAGTGAATAAGTCCCTTAAATAAATACAGGAACAACAATAACAACAAACAAAGTTAGAAGTCTTTAAAAAGGAAACAAATAAATCCCTTAAATAGAGGAAAATACAATTAAACAGGTGAAGGAAATAAGTAAAACTGCAAGACTTGAAAGTAAAAATGGCAGCAATAAAGAAAACAAAAGCTGAGGTAATCATGGAGATGGAAAACATAGGGAAGAGAACAGGAACATCCGATGCAAAAATCATCAAGAGAATACAGGAGATGGAAGAGAGAATTTCAGGTGTAGAAGGTACAGTGTACAATAGACACAGGAAATCTAGAATACCAGGAAAGACCTAACCTAAGAATAGTCTTCTATGTGAAGAGTCCCACCGCCAAGGCCTAGAAAATATATTCAACAAAATCAGAGAAGTTATCTTTCCTGACCTAAAGAAATAGATGCCTATAAACATACAAGAAGTTTACAGAATACCAATTAGACTTCACCAGAAAAGAAAATGCACATAATAATCAAAACACAAAATCTACAGAACAAAAAATACTTAAAAACAGCATGGGGTGGGGGAAGGGCAGGGCCATAGAAAGCACACCCATGAGAATTACTCCTAATCTCTCATCAAAGACTCTAAAAGTTATAAGGGTCTAAACATGTATCATGTAACCTCCAAAAAAGAACAGATGCCAACCTAGACTACTGTCTTAGGGTTTTAGTGCTGTGAACAGACACCATGACCAAGGCAAGTCTTATAAAAAACAACATTTAATTGGGGCTGGCTTACAGGTTCAGAGGTTCAGTCTATTATCATCAAGGTTGGAGCATGGCAGTATCTTGGCAGGCATGGCACAGGCACAGCTGAGAGTTTTACATCTTCATTCAAGGGCTGCTAGTGGAAGACTGACTTCCAGGCAACTAGGATGAGGATCTTATGGCCAAACCCATAGTGAAAAACCTACTCCAACCAGGTCACACCTATTCCAACAAGGCCATACGTCCAAATCATGCTATTCCCTGATCCAAGAATATACAAACTATCACAATACTATACGCAAGAAAACTTGCAATCACCATAGTTGGAGATAAACAATATTTATCCACAAACACAATACTACAGAAAATACTAGAAGGAAAATTCCAAATCAATGTGGATAACTACATCCAAGAAAACACAGGAAATAAGTAATTCTATACCAACAAAAACACAGGACTAACATACAACACATACACAGTAACACCACCAATATCAAAATAACAGGAAATAGCAATCACTGACCATTAATATCACAGCATCAAAGAACTCAATTCACCAATTAAAAATACAGGCTAACAGAATGGATGAGAAAAGAGAAGCCATCATTCAGCTGCATACAAGTAACACACATTAGCAATAAAGACAGACATTACCTTAGAGTAAAGAGATGGAACACAGTTTTGCAAGCAAACAAGAAGCAAGCTGGAGTACCTATTTGAATATCCAATAACTTTCAACCACAATCAATAAAAACAGACACAGGAGACTTCATACTTATCAAAAGAAAAATCTACCAAGATGATACCTCAATTTTCATCATCTATGCACCAAGCAGAAAGCATCCACGTTTTAAAAAGTAACATTGCTAAAGCTTAAATCACAGATCAGACCCCAGACATTAACACTGGGATTCATCAACACCTTACTCCTCTGATTGACAGGTCATTAAGACAAAACTAAACAGAAAAATAACAAAACTAAGTGACAGTATGAGTCAAATGGACCTAATAGACATCTGTAGAATATTTCACCCAAACTAAAGAATATACATTCCTTTCAGCACTGTATGGATCCTTTCCCCAAACTGAACATATAGTCAGTTACAAAGCAAACTTCAATAGATACAAGAAAATTGAAATAATGCTTTGTGCTTTATTGGATCTCCATGGATCACAGTAGGACTTCAATAATATCAGAAAAAACAACACACTCTTGGAAATTGACCAACTTTCTACTCAATGATCTTTGGTTCAGGGAAGAAATAATAAAAGAACTTAAGGACTTTCTAGAAAGCAATATAGATTCCTTCCGGTTGGCGCCAGCACCAGGTCACCTTGGGTGCAGGCTCTGTGCTCACTCCCATGGTCCCTAAAGGACTCTCCTCTCGATCTTGGGACCACTGGTGAGTGGAGCACAACATCTGTTCTAATCCAATTGCGTGGGACATGAGACAGCACTGGAGAGGCAGAGAGTCAGCCAGAACAGGGGTGCAGGTCCCTTCTGGACGGTGCCAGCACCAGGTTACCTTGGACACAGGGTCTGCACACACCCCTAAGGTCCCTAGAGGACTCTCCACCTGTTCTTGAACCACTGACCAGACAGCTCCAAACTCATCAAAGGAGACACCACTCCCAGACACTGTAACACGCCCAGGATATTAGGACAACAGTATCTCAGGATAACAGGAGGTGGGTCACACCAGTATTCCAGGGTATCAGTGGAAATTGACTACCAAGAACTCAGACACACCCAGGATATCAGGTTCACAGGAGCCCACAATCAAAGAATCACAGTGAAAGCTGGTCTTGGAGGAATCCAGAATCAACTGGGATTATGAGAAGGACAGGCTGCAATCAGATATATTGAGGACAGCAAGCACCTGAGGTAATCAGATGGCAGGAGGCAAGCATGAGAACAGAAGCAACAGAAACCATGGTTACTTGGCATCATCAGAACCAAATTTTCCCACCATGGCAAGTCCTGGATACACCATCACACAAGAAAAGCAAGACATGGATCAAAAGTCACTTCTCATGATGATGATGGAGGACTTTAAGAAGGAATTACAGGAAAACACAGGTAAACAACTAGAAACATTTAAAGAGGAAACACAAAAATCCCTTAGAGAGATACAGGAAAACAATATCAAACAGGAGATGGAATTGAACAAAACCATCCAGGATCTAAAAATTGAACTAGAAACAATAAAGAAAACACAAAAGGAGATAACCCTGGAGAAACCATAGGAAAGAAATCAGGAACCATGGATATGAGCATCAGCAACAGAATACAAGAGATGGAAGAGAGAATATCAGGTGCAGAAGATTCCATAGGGATCATGGACACAACAATCAAAGAAAATGCAAAATGCAAAAAAGAACCTAACTCAAAATATCCAGGAAATCCAGGACACAATGAGAACACCAAACCTACATATAATAGGAGTAGATGAGAATGAAGGTTCTCAACTCAAAGAGACAGAAAATATCTTCAACAAAATTATAGAAGAAAACTTTCCATACCTAAAGAAAGAGATGCCCATAAACATACAAGAAGCCTAAAGAAATACAAATACATTGGACCAGAAAATAAATTCCTCCAGACACATAATAATCAGAACAACAAATTCACTAAATAAAGATAGAATATTAAAAGCAGTAAGGGAAAAGGTCAAGTAACATATAAAGGCAGGCCTATTAGGATTACTCCAGACTTCTCACCAGAGACTATGAAAGCCAGAAGATCCTGGACAGATGTTATACAGACAATAAGAGAACACAAATGCCAGCCAAGGTTNGCAAAACTCTCAATTACCATAGATGGAGAAACCAAGGTATTCCATGACAAAATCAAATTCACACAATATCTTTCCACAAATCCAGCCCTTCAAAGGATAATAACGGAAAAACACCAATACAAGAATGGAAACTACACCCTAGAAAAAGCAAGAAAGTAATCCTTCAAAAAACCTAAATGAAGAGAGCCACAAGAACAGAATCCCAACTCTAACAACCAAAATGACAGGAAGCAACAATTACTTTTCCTTAATATCTCTTAATATCAATGGACTCAATTCCCCAATAAAAAGACATAGACGATCTGACTGGCTACATAAACAGGACCAAACATTTTGCTGCTTACAGGAAACACACCTCAGGAAAAAAGACAGACACTACCTCAGAGTGAAAGGCTGGAAAACAATTTTCCAAGTAAATGGTCTGAAGAAACAAGCTAAACAAGCTATTCTAATATCAAATAAAAGGGACTTTCAACCCAAAATTATCAAAAAAGACAAGGAGGGGCACTTCATACTCATCAAAGGTAAAATCTTCCAATAGGAACTCTCAATTGTGAATATCTATGCTATAAATGCAAGGGCAGCAACATTCATTAAAGAAACTTTAGTAAAGCTCAAAGCACATATTGCATCTCACACAATAATAGTGGGATAGCTATTTATAGCTCTGAGTTCCTCCAAAAAGAAACTGGAGAGAGAATACACTAGCACCTTGACAGCACACCTAAAAGCTCTAGAACAAATGGAAGTAAATTCACCCAAGAGGAGTAGACAGCAGGAAATAATCAAACTCAGGGGTGAAATCAACCATGTGGAAACAAAAAGAACTATTCAAAGAATCAATCAAACCAGGAGCTGGTTCTTTGAAAAAGTCAACAAGATAGATAAACCCTTAGCCAGAATCACTAGAGGACACAGGGACAGCATCCTAATTAACAAAATGAGAAATGAAAAGGGAGACATAACAACAGATCCTGAGGAAATCCAAAACACCATCAGATCCTTCTACAAAAGGCTATATTCAAAAAAAAAAATGGAAAATCTGGATGAAATGGACAAATTTCTAGACAGATACCAAGTACCAAAGTTAAATCAGGATCAGATTAATGACCTAAACAGTCCTATATTTCCTAAAGTAATAGAAACATTCATTAATAGTCTCCCAACCAAAAAAAGCCCAGGACCAGATGGGTTTAGTGCAGAGTTCTATCAGACCTTCAAAGAAGACCTAATTCCAGTTCTTCTCAAACTATTCAACAAAATAGAAACTGAAGGTACAATACCCAATTCATTCTATGAAGCCACAATTACTCTGATTCCTAAACCACATTAAGACACAACAAAGATAGAGAACTTCAGACTAATTTCTCTTATGAATATCAATGCAAAAATACTCAATAAAATTCTCGCTAACCAAATTCAAGAACACATCAAAATGATCATCCATCATGACCAAGTAGGCTTCATCCCAGGAATGCAGGGATGGTTTAATATATGGAAATCCATCAATGTAATACACTATATAAACAAACTCAAAGATAAAAACCACATGATCATCTCCTTAGATGCTGAGAAAGCATTTGACAAAATCCAACTTCCATTCATGATAAAAGTCTTGGATAGCTCAGGAATTCAAGGCCCATACCTAAACATGACAAAAGCAACCTACAGCAAACCAGTGGCCAACATCAAACTAAATGGAGAGAAGCTGGAAGCAATCCCACTAAAATCAGGGACCAGACATGGCTGCCCACTTTCTCCCTACCTATTCAATATAGTAATTGAAGTACTAGCTAGAGCAATTCAACAACAAATGGAGGTCAAGAGGATACAAATTTGAAAGGAAGAAGTCAAAATATCACTATTTGCAGATGATATGGTAGTATATATAAGTGACCCTAAAAATTCCACAAAAGAACTCCTAAACCTGATAAACAGCTTCAGTGAAGTAGCTGGAAATGAAATTAACTTAAACAAATTAATGTCCTTTCTCTATACAAAGGATAAATGAGCTGAGGAAAAAATTAGGTAAACAACACTCTTCACAAAAGTCACAAACAATATAAAATATCTTGGTGTGACTCTAACTAAGGAAGTGAAAGATCTGTATGATAAGAACTTCAAATCTCTTAAGAAAGAAATTGAAGAAGATCTCAAAGAATGGAAAGATCTCCCATGCTCATGGATTGGCAGGATCAATATATTAAAAATGGCTATCCTGCCGAAAGCAATCTATAGATTCAATGGAATCCCCATCAAAATTCAAACTCAATTCATCAATGATTTAGAAAGGGCAATTTGCAAGTTCATCTGGAATAAACAAAAAACCTAGGATAGCAAAAACTCTTCTCAACAATAAAAGAACCTCTGGTGGAATCACCATGCCTGACCTCAAGCTGTACTACAGAGCAAATGCAATAAAAACTGCATGGAACTGGTACAGCTACAGACAGGTAGATCAATGGAATAGGATTGAAGACCCAGAAATGAATCCACACACCTATGCTCATCTGATCTTTGACAAGGGAGCTAAAACCATCCAGTGGAAAAAAAGATAGCATTTTCAACAAATGTTGCTGGCACAACTGGTGGTTATCTTGTAGAAGAATGGGAATTGATCCATTCTTATCTCCTTGTACTAAGGTCAAGTCTAAGTGGTTCAAGGAGCTCCACATAAAACCAGAGAAACTGAAACTTATAGAGGAGAAAGTGGAGGAAAAGCCTCGAAGATATGGGCACTGGGGAAAAAATCCTGAATAGAACAGCAATGGCTTGTGCTGTAAGATCAAGAATTGACAAGTGGAACCTCATAAAGTTGCAAATCTTCTGTAAGGCAAAAGATACTGTCAATAAGACAAAAAGGCCACCAACAGATTGGGAAAGGATCTTTACCAATCCTAAATCAGGTAGGGGACTAATATCCACTACATATAAAGAACTCAAGAAGGTGGACACTAGAAAATCAAATAACCCCATTAAAATTGGGGCACAGAGCTAAACAAAGAATTCTCAACTGAGGAATACTGAATGGCTGAGAAGCACCTTAAAAAGTGTTCAACATCCTTAATCATGAGGGAAATGCAAATCAAAACAACACTGAGATTCCACCTCACACCAGTCAGAATGGTTAAGATAAAAAATTCAGATGACAGCAGATGCTGGTGTGGATGTGGAGAAAGAGGAACACTCCTCTATTGTTGTTGGGATTGCAAGCTTGTACAACCACTCTGGAAATCAGTCTAGTGGTTCCTCAGAAAATTGGACATAGTACTACCTGCAATATCTCTCCTGGGCATATATATAGAAGATGCTCCAACGGTAATAAGAACACATGCTCCACTATGTTCATAGCAGCCTTATTTATAATAGACAGAAGCTGGAAAGAACCCACATGTCCCTCAACAGAGGAATGGATAGAGAAAATGTGTTACATTTATACATGGAGTACTACTCAGCTATTAAAAACAAAGAATTTATGAAATTACTAGGCAAATGGATGGATCTGGAGGGTATCATCATGAGTGAGGTAACCCAATCACAAAAGAACTCACATAACATGTACTCACTCATAAGTGGATATTAGCCCAGAAATTTTGATTACCCAAGATACAATTTGCAAAACACATGAAAGTCAAGAAGAATGAAGATCAAAGTGTGGACACTTGGCCCCTTCTTAGAATTAGGAACAAAGCACACATTGAAGGAGTTACAGAGATCACATGTGGAGCTCAGAGAAAAGGATGGTCAGACCAGTGACTGCTGCAGCCTGGGATCCATCCCATAATCAGCCACCAAAAGCAGACACTATTGCATATGCCAGGAAGATATTCCTGAAAGGGCCCTGATATAGCTGTCTTGTTTGAGGCTATACCAGTGCCTGGCAAACACAGAAGTGGATGCTCACAGTCAGCTATTGTATGGAACACAGGGTTCCCAATGGATGAGCTAGAGAAAGTACTCAAGAAGCTGAAGGGATCTGCAACCCGTTAGGTGGAACAACAATATACACTAACCAATACCCCCAGAACTCCTGTCTGTAGCTGCATATGTAGCAGAATATGGCCTAGTGGGCCATCATTTGGAAGAAAGGCCCCTTGGTCCTACAAACTTTTTAGGCCCCAGTACAGGGGAAGGCCAGGGCCAAGATGAGGGAGTAGGTGGGTAGGGGAGCAGGGTGGGGGATGGGGGAGGGTATAAGGAACTTTTGGGATAGCATTTGAAATATAAATGAAGAAAATATCTAATAAAAAATTGGGAAAAAAGAAAGCAATATAAATAAAGGTACAACATACCCAAATTTATGGGACACAATGAAAACAGGTAAAAGGGAACAAAGTTCATAACATTAAGTGCATCTTAATGAATTATAAATTTCTCATACCAACAATTTAAAACTATACCTGAAAGCTCTAGGAAAACAAAAAACAAAAACAAAAAAAAAACCAAAAAACAAAAAACAAAAACAAGCACACCAAAGGGGAGTAGAATGTAAGAGAGAATTAAAATCAGGGCTGACATCATTCAGTTAGAAACAAAGAAAACAATACAATGAATCAACAAAACCAAGAGCTGGTTCTTCAAGAAGTCAACAAGATAGACAAATTGTTAACCAAACTAACCAAAAGACAGACACACAGAGAGATTATCCAAATTTAAAAAGTATCAGTAATTAAAAGGGAGACATAACATCTGACACTGGGGAAATTCAATGAATCATTAGATCTAACTTCAAAATTCTGAATTGCACAAAATTGGAAAATTTTAATGTAATGGATGATTTTTGAGATACCACTTACTAAAGTTCAATTAAGATCAGGTAAACTATTTTCATAGTCCTATAACACCTAAAGAAATAGAATCAGTTGAAAAAACAAAAAGGCCAGGACTAGATGGTTTTCGTGCAGAATTCTCCATATTTTCCAAGAAGCACCAATACCAATACTCCTCAAACTATTCCATAAAATAGAAACAGAAGGAACACTGTGAAACTTATTCTATGAAGACATAGTCACTCACTCTTATACCTAAACCATACCTTTGTTTAAATCAACAATGAAAGAGAACTACAGACCAATTTCTCTTATGAACATTGATAGGTTCTCTTATGAACATAGGTTAGGTAGAAAAATATTCAATAAAATACTCATAAACTGAATTCAGAAACACATAAAAACCATCATCCATCATGATAAAGTAGGCTTCATCCAAGGGATGCAGTTGTGGAACAATATTTGAAAATCCATTAAAGTAATCCAACAAATAAATAACCTAAAAGGAAAAAAAGTCACACAATCATTTCATTGGATGTTGAAAAAGCCTTTGACAAATTCCATCACCCCTTCATATTAAAAGTATAAAAGAGATCAGGGATACAGGGCACATACTTAACATAATCAGAACAATATACACTATGCCAATAGCAAACATCAAGTTAAATAGAGAGAAACTTAAAGTAATTCCACTGTAATCAGGGACAAGGCAAGGCTGCTAACTCTCTCCATATCTATTCATTGCAGTAATTGAAGTTTCAGCCAGAGCAAAAAGGCAACTGAGGAGGTCAAGGGAATACAAATATTACTGTTTGTGGATGATATAACAGTATATATAAGCTACCCACAATATTCTATTAGAGAACCCCTATAGCTGATAAATACCTTCAACAAAGTGGTTGTATACAATATTAACTCAATGAAATCAGTTGCCTTTTTTGTTGTTGTTGTTGTTGTACAAATTGTAAACTGGGCAAGAAGGAAATGAGGTAAACCATACCTTGTAGAGGGTGGTTCTGATGATAAGTTCATGTTACCCAATTGATTCAGTGACCCAATTGGTACCAGTGACCAGTGACTGAGGATGGGGTGGGACATTTAGAGGTTTGAGGGAGGAGGAAGGAAGTTGAGAGAAAGGGGGAAGAAGAAGGAGGCAGGAGCATCAGGAGATAAAGCCAACCAGCCATGTGAGGTTTTGGTTGGATTGGCCTATGGTCACTCTATCTGATTATGCCTGGGATGCCAGGGGAGGATTAGGAGTGCCTAGTCATTGAGATAGCAAAGGCATTTTAAGATTAAGTGGCTTGTGTGAACATGCATGCATGTGTGTGTGTGTGTGTGTGTGTGTGTGTGTGTGTGTGCGTGTGTATGTGTGTGTGTGTGTGGTGGGGTATGTGAATTATTGTTTGTTTGTTTGTTTGTTTGTTTGTTTTCCGTAGGTCCGAGGAAATCTTGGTTGGGGCTGGTAGCATGGTCAGCCCAGAGCTTAAAACAGGGTAGCAAAAACTATACACTACAACACCCTTTAAAATAGCTATGAATAATATAAAGTATTCTGTTGTAACTCTAACCAAGCAAGTGAAAGATCTGTATGGCAAGGTCTTCAAGTCTCTGAAGAAAGAAATTGAAGAAGATAAGGGAAGGTAGGATAAGCATAGTGAAAATGTCCATCTTACTAAAAGCAATCTACAACTTCAATGCAATCCCTATTAAAATTCCAACATAGACCTTAAAAGAACAATTCTCAACTACACATGGAAAAACAAAAAGCCAGAATATCAAAATAACCCTGAACAATAAAAGTACTTCAGGAGGAATTACCATCCCTGCCATCAAACTGTATTACACAGTAATAGTGAAATATGCATGGTGTTGGTACATAATAGACGCATTGCTCAATGGAATAGAATCAAAGAACCAAAAATATATCCACACACCAATTGACAACTTTTTTTTTGACAAAGAAGCAAAACCATACAATGGAAAAAAAAAAAAAAAAGAAAGCATATACAACAAATAATGTTGGTCTAACTGGATGTCTACATGTAGGATGTCTACATGTAGAAGAATGATAATATATCCATATTTATCACACTGCACAAAATTAAAGTCCAAGTAGATAAAAGATCTTAATGAAAAAACTGATAAATTAAATCTAATAGGTGAGAAAGTGAGAAAAACCTTGAACAGAACACCAATAGATCATCCTCTAAAATCAACAATTAATAAACAGCATCTCATAGAACTTCAAAATTTCAGTAAGGCAAAGAACACTGTCAAAAAGACAAAAGAAGCTGGGCATGGTGGCACACGCCTTTAATCCCAGCACTTGGGAGGCAGAGGCAGGTGGATTTC
Organism: Mus minutoides; assembly: GCA_902729485.2. Classification (NCBI taxonomy): domain Eukaryota; kingdom Metazoa; phylum Chordata; class Mammalia; order Rodentia; family Muridae; genus Mus; species Mus minutoides. Next base: position 27,290 of record LR753860.1, read on the forward strand.
TGAGTTTGAGGCCAGCCTGGTCTACAAAGTGAGTTCCAGGACAGCCAGGGCTATACAGAGAAACCCTGTCTCGAAAAACAAAACAAAACAAAAAAGACAAAACAGCAGCTTATCAATTAAGAAAGTATCTTCATCCACCCTCCATCAGACAGAAAGCCAATGTCCAAAATTAATGAAGAACTCAAGAAGTTAAACACCAATAATCAAAATAAGCCAACTAAAAAATGGGAAACAAAGCTAAAGAGAGAATTCTCAGCAGAGGAATCTTAAATGGCTGAGAAGTACTTCAAGAAATGTTCAAAGTCTTTAGTCATCAAAAGAATGCAAATCAAAACAACTCTGAGACTCTGAGATTCCATCTTAAACCCATCAGAATGGCAAAAAAAAATAACAAAAAAAAAAAAAAAAACAAAAACTTAAATGATAGCACAAGCTGGTGAGAATGTATAGCAAGGGGAACACTCCTCCCTTGCTGGTGGGAGGGCAAACTTATAAAAGTATTTTGGAAGTCAATTTAGCAGTTTCTCAGAAAACTGAAAATAGCTACACCTCAAAACTCAGCTATAACACTCATAGGCATATACTCAAAAGATGCTTCAACATCTCTCAAAGACATTTGCTCATGGCAGCTTTATATGTAATACCCAGAAACTGGAAGTAACCTACATGTTCCTCAACTGAAGAATGGATAAAAAGAATGTGGTACATGTACACAGTGAAATAATATTCAGCAATGGAAATCAAAGATATCAAGAATTTTGCAGGCAAGTGGATGGATACTGAAAATATTGCAGTCCCATAAGGACATGCACACTATGTATTAACTTATCAATGGATATTAGCCATAAAATATAGAATGTCCATGGTATATGCCACAGACCTAAGGAGACTGGAAAAGAAGGAGGCCACAAGCAAGGATACTTTGATCTCAGTTGAAAGAGGTGATGGAATGGGCATGGAAGACAGAAGAATGAAGGGATCAGGGTGGGAGATATCAGGGAGAGAACTGAGAGGGTCCATGGTCAGGTGTGGCAAGGGGCAGATGATATAGTTAGAAACCTATGAGAATGAATGGAAATCTGCAATAGACAGAAGGGGTAAGTAAGTCGTATCTCCAGGAAGAGATAGAGACCTGGGATGGGGGAGGTGTCCAAGAATCAATGGGGGTATTCGTAGTACAGCATTGGCATTAAGGAGTCTGAAGAGTCTGCCTCTTCTAGCCAAACAGGACCCCAGGGGAGCTATAGAGACACCAACCTGCCCTCAGAACTTTCAACCCAAAAGTTACCCTTTCTAAAAGAAATGTGAGACTGAGGGATGGCTAACCAGTAACCAGCCCAACTTGAGACCCAGCCCATAGAAAAGCACCAATCCCTGACACTATTTATGACACTCCATTATGCTTACAGATAGGAGTGTAGCATGGCTTTCCTCTATAAAGCTCTACCCACCAGCTGACTCACACAGATGCAGACATCTACAGCCAAACAGTAGATGGATCTTGAGGACTTTTATGGAAGAATAGGAAGAAGGATTGCAGCTCCTAAGGGGATAGGAACTCCACAGGAAGACCAATGACAGGAAGAATCAACTAACCTATATCCCTTGGGGCTCTCAGAGACTGAACCACTAACCAAAGTGCGTACACAGGCTTGACCTAGGCCTCACCACACATATGAAGCAGATTTCCAGCTTGGTCTTCATGTGAATCGCTAATAAATAGAGTTTGGGGGGTGCTACCCCAAAATCTGTTGCCTATATGTGGGATATGTTCTTCTAGCTGGGTTGCCTTGTCTGGCTCCAGTGGGAGAGGATGTTACCCAGTGGGCCACCACCCACTCAGTAGAAAAGGAGATGGGGAATGGTGGAAGAATTGTAGAAGGGGCTGACTGAGAGATAGGAATTTAAAATAAATAAGTAAAAAGTAAATAAAACACACACACACCATATGTGCCTGTGCGCACACACATACACGCACACAATCGGGCAGAACTGAATAAAACTGAGCATGAAATGTATCAAAAAATGTGGGAAGAACTAGATCTTTATGACATTTAGTTCTTATTAAGAAAGATATTCTAATTCAGTAATCTAGTATCCAATGTTAAAAATAATCAAACAATAAGAAAAAATCATCTCAATATTAAGTAAGACAGAAAATGAGACAATGGACATAGAAGACTGGCTGACCCAGTAGAAGGAGACACACATCACATATTGTAGTCCCAGAGCAGGGGCTAGCCTATGCACTGGCAGTCACAAGCATTATATGAGAGTTCCTCAGACAGTTCTGTAGTTATTCATTTTAAAAAGTGAAAAAAAAAAATCAATTCCTTGAGGTCACCAACTACCAAAGTTTTTTTTTTTTTTTTTTTAATAAAATTCATAACCTCCTCGGACCCTGATATAGCTGTCTCGTACAGAAGTGGATACTCACAGTCATCTATATGATGGAACACAGGGCCCACAATGGAGAAGCTAGAGATAGAACCCCAGGAGCTGAAGGGGTTTGCAACCCTAGAAGAGGAACAACAATATGAACTAACCAGAACCCCCAGAACTCATGTCTCTAGCTCCATATGGAGCAGAAGATAGCCTAGTCGGCCATACTTGGGAGAAGAGGCACCTTGGTATTGCAATCTTTATATGCCCCAATACAGGGGAACACCAGGGCCAAGAAGTGGGAGTGGGTGAGCAGGGGAGCAGGGCGGGGGGAGGGGGGAGGGAACTTTCGGGATAGCATTTGAAATGTAACTTAAGAAAATATCTAATAAAAAATTGAAAAAAAAATTCATAACCTGAATAGTGTTATGCCAGAGACATTAATTCCCTTTTTAAAGACTACAATAAAAAGACAAGAAAGCAGTCTCTATCAAGTGTACAACGTGAGCTGAGTTCAGGAGAATTGTGGAGTTTAATCCTAACTATATTATTACAGTAAACTTACTAAAACATGTTTTAAAAGGCACTTGAAGAGCTGGAGGAAGGACTGAAGGAGATGGAGGGTATTGCAACCCCATATGAAGAACAATATCAACTAACTGGACCACCCAGAGCTCCCAGGGACTAAACTAACATCCAAAGAATATACCTAGAGTGAGACATGGCTACAGATACATTTATAGCAGAGGATAGCCTTATCTGACATCAATGGGAGGGGAGGCCCTTGGTCCTGTGGAGGCTTGAAGCCCCAGCATTGGGGGATGGTAAAGTAGTGAGGTTGGAGTGGGTGAGTGGTGGAGGAGCACCCTCATGGAAGCAGCAGGTAGGAGTGATGGAATATAGGGTTTGCAGAAGGGAAAACTCAAAAGGGGATTACATTTGAAACATAAATAAATAAAATAACCAATAAAATTTTTTAAAAAATTTGGAATTGGTGGGTGGTGGGTGGCCCTATTCCTCAACTGGGGGGGGGGGGCGTGCCTATTGGCTGGAGGTGGTTTCTACAGCTTGTATCTCTCCTGTGTTGGGTAGCTTGTGTGAGAAACATCAAAATAATGGAGTTCAAGAAATGGGAGTGGAGCACCCTTACCACCTCAATGTTTTTAATAAATGGGTTGTAGGGACAGATGCTTTTTTAGAATATATGGAATATTTACCCTGTGGTCTTTGTCTAAGATTATATAGTTTCTGTATTTTCTGGTTTCAAGCTTTGCATTGGTAATCCCATTGACGATGCTCATGGTTGAGAAACTAAACAATTTTTACACAACCTGAAGCCACAGATTCCTCTGATCTTTGAACTGAATTCATTCTTGCTTCAGTATGAAGCCACATAATTTGTAGTTTCACAGTTACATTAATTATTAGCACATATGCCCTCCAAAAAGAAATAATACAAACCTTTTGAAAAATGGACTCATGTACTACCACTTAGAATTATTTCAAACTTGTTCCATAGCCTTTTCAGAAAAGTCAACAAATATTGTCCTTAACTACATTTGCTTATGATAGTTTCACACATGCACATAATCTCTACTGATAATTCTTTAGCCCTCCTTCCATTTCCCTCCTATCCCAGACTCTTCACAAGTCTCTCTTTCATGTTTATATCCATTCACTTTGTTTTGTGACTCACAGGATTTAGCCAGGTCCTTCTTTGTCTGTGTGATTATGCATTTTAGGCCAACTGTTAGATTTTGGTGGGCTCAGTAGAGGGTAAGAAAACAGAAAATTACTCCTCCTCATATTTAATCAAAGCTAAATAGCTCAGTGGCAAGTGATATGGTCCCATGAATTTTTTTTCCTTTTCCATAGCTCAGTGGCAAGTTTTATGGCCCTATTAATTTTTCCATTTTCCATGATTGTTGACAGGGTTAGTATTGTGTGGTCCCAGAATAAGTAATTGTTTTTATCAGTTCTTGATTGTAAAAGTTGTATATGAGTCTATGAAATGGCATCTTGAAGTGATTTATTTTGGGCTGGTGTATATTTTTCATATATCTCTTACCAGGGTCTTCATGCTCTAATTGGTTTTGTTCATTTTGTTTGGTTAGGTTTTGTTGTTGTTATGTTGTTTGCTTGCTTGTTGTTGTTGTTGTTGTTTTAGGTCTGGAGATTTAAACTTCACTTATCCTCAACATCTGAAATAGTCGTTAGTCTCAGAACTCACAGTTCTTCACTTCAAAGAGTAGTTTCTTCTCTGAAGATAGAAATTACCTTTCAGGGGCTGGGGGTTTATAGGCATAATGACAAAGAAGGTAGTTTAATCTTATGCCAGTTTAGTTAAACAACAGTGAGTTTGACCAGGGGGGCCTACCACCTGTGAGGCATGGGTAGCTAAATGAACTAGGTATGGGTTCCTTCTCATGGTGCAGGGCTCTAGTCCTATTACTTATGTAGTAAAACCAGATAAAGACACAAAAGAAAATCATAGGCCAATCTCCCTGATGAACATGGGTGTAAAATTCTCAGTGAAATATAGCATGCTATATTCAAGATCATGCAAGATCATTTATCATGTATGAGTTGAGTTCATTCAGAGATGCAGGGCTAGGTCAACGTGTGAAAATCAGTACATGTAATGCATCACATAAATGGGTTGAAAGACAGAAAACACATGGTTATCTCAATGCAGAAAAGTTCCTTGAAAAAATTCAATATCTATTAATGATACTTTTAATGGAGAGGCTAGGGATAGAATAAATATAGTTTAACAAAATAAAGACTATTTACAAGAAGCCTATAGTCAACCTCATGTTAAGGAATAAAAATTTTAATACACTACTACTAAGGTCCCCCAAAATAATGAAGTCATCCAATCTTTTCTCTACTGGAGAAAAGAAAAGTAAATGAAAGAGAGATACATGTAGACGAAGAAATCAAAGGATCAAAAATGTATTCTTTTAAAATTTATTTATTTTACTTTTTACATCCATGAGTGATTTTCCTGTGCATACATAAAACTCTATTGTGGGAACTAAAAAGGGGGGCCCTGGGGAAGAAGTCGGGGAGAGCCCCACACCCCGCCAGAGTTTTACCTATTCTCTGGTCTGTCAGGCATGGGAGGGCTGCTAACTACCTTCCACTCATCCCTGGGTGGGCATTCCTCTATCCCACTCTTCAGGGGCTGGCCAGCGGCGGCAGCTCTACCTGGGGACCCTGGAGCTACTTTGCCAAAGCCCTGGGGTTACAGGAGAGAGGGATGAGGGAAGAGGTTCCCAACACCTGCGAGAATGTGAGCAGCCTTGATGAGCAGAGACTCTCTATGGTTTAAGTGCTTTATTATAGAAATCTAGGGGGAAAGAGGGAAGGTAGAAAGAGAGAGAGAAAGAGAGACAGAGACAGAGAAGGCTAGAGATAAAAAGAGTAAGAAGGCAAGAGGAGAGCNACCACACCCGGCTTGAACAGCCCTTTTTAAGGTCTTTACTGTTGCTAGGTAACCGGGAGGCGTTTAGACTGAAGGTCAGAAGCATGGGCCATTGCCAATGTGACTACTGACCATGTTTCTCTTGTGGGGGCTGTGTAGGGTGGTAACTTAGGCAGGATCCAGAGTTCCAGGAGCATGAGGGAACTCCTACCGTGTCATGAAAGTGAATTATGACTTCGGGGTTCAGACCTCAGCTCAACTGGATAGCAGCCTGTCTGTGCATATCCCAATGCCCCACACTCTATGATAACAAATATTCTAGATCAAGGAATAAACTGACTACAGATACATTCTTACATTAAATTGAAATATGTACACATATAATAAATGTAAAAGCTTATTGGTATACATCTCAAGGACTATGAATTTTAATAAACCATAGTCATGCTTATATTAATATAATGACTTTAATAAAATTATTACTTAATTTAGTGCACCTATATAATAATTTTAAGTAAAATCACTTTAAAATGTGTTCTAAAATATTGAATTTTGCCAGGCAGGGGTGGCTCATGACTTTAATCCCAGCACTTTGGAGGCAGAGGCAGGTGGATATCTGAGTTTGAGATCAGCCTGGTCTATAGAGTGAGTTCCCTCATCTTGACTTTAATTATAGGTGAATTCTCTCTTGTACTGAGCTAGCAAGTAGAAAGCAAAGTCAAGGAGGCAGCAAAATGAAAGAACAGAAACACCCTGAATGATTCAGAGACATGACCACAGAGAAAGAAAGAAAGAAAGAAAGAAAGAAAGAAAGAAAGAAAGAAAGAAAGAAAGAAAGAAAGAAAGAAAGAAAGAAAATCTGGTGAAGCCTATTCATTCTTAAGACTTTTATAGACCCTTAAGTATCAAAGTACTCAATTTGCTAGCTGTGTTAGCTCTCTGTTCCTGTGATAAATACCACACATAAAGGACTCAACTTAAAGGAGAAATGGTTTAATCTGGCTCATGGTTTCAGAAGTTTCAGCCCACAAAGGGCCCAGTCACATTTAAGTCTAGACTACCATGGCAATGGAACCATGGGGCCAGAGGAAGACACTCATCTCATGATAAACATGATGCAAAGAGAGATAAAAAGGAATGGACAGGATTCCTAAAATAATCTTCAAGGAGAACATCTCCAACAATTGATTTTGCCAACTGGGTTTTACCTCCAGACATGTATATTACCCCCATTATAGTTCCATCTTTTGGAGAAAAAAAAATTCTGCACATGAATTTGTATTTATAGCTAATACCATATACTAGTGGTGGCTGTAGGGCAGATCATAAGACCAAAGGCTGCCAGGTACATGAAGTGCTTGTCTCTGAATGACACGAAGAATATATGGAGTAAACAGGTTGTTCCCACATGTTAGTGACAGTTAAGCACGGCTGCAAATATATCTTTGAATAATAACTGACAGAAAAAATAACTTTTATGTCAGATTGTATGTGTTTGTGTGTACCCTTACACAAATGGTATCCACTTAAATTCTTCACAGATCCAAACACATTTAAAAGGGACTCCATGTCACTGTAGCCTTAACTATAGTTAATCCCAAAACAAGATTTAGAAAACATGGGGAAGATGAGGATTTAATGAGTTTTTTAAAATACTGAAGTATTCAGTGATAGATACTTCTAGATTAAGCAACTAGATATTCACCCATGAAAGAATAAAATTATCAAGAAATACTTATGCAAACCTTAAATTTTTAGTGACTCCAGTAATAGCCTTACATTATCTATATAAATGAAGTGTCAGAATGGCAGAAGAAGGGGCTGGGAGCTTGATAGCCTTGGCCTCCTGTGTGTTGTAGTTTTGTGAAGTATAATCATAAATACAAAAACCCAAGTCCCTGCCCTGTCACTTCATGAGCATCACTCACCGTGCAGTACTGGTACTCCAGGTTGTGTGCTATTTTTAGCTCTGGATACCCAAAACAGGCTCTCAATAAAACTGGGAAGCAATTCCTGAAGTACTCCCCTATGTCCCCACCCACCTTACCTTGAAGGGCTCCTGACTGTCTTCCTGACATCCTACCCTCCTATTTATTACCTCTACCCCCTGGTTCCCTGCTGAGTTTTGCTCCTAGCAAGCTTTCAATTAATCCCCACAGAGGCTTTAGCTGATAACTAAAGTGTTAACTGGAGTGTGAATGCTCCCTGGACTAGTAAATGGGGAAAGCAGGCTCTTTGAAGACCCAGATACTCAGCAATACAGAGAACTGAGGAAAGAGTTTGCTGTGATTCATAACATCGCTTTTAGCAGACTTTCATTCTCAATGTTAGGGTAGACAATATCAGTGACTGGCAGATGTTTAAGAGGCTCTGCTAGTGATGGGGAAGGAAGGAGATGCCAGACCAGCACCAAGGACAAGTCAGAGAAGGTGGCCTCCACCTCTTTTGAGTTAAACATAATGAACTTATAATTTTCCTAGAAATACTATTTCACTGTCACATCTGGATTGTGGCATTCTCAGAAGCTTCATTTCAAGATGAACACAGCTATTCTTGCTTTTCCTTCAGCAATTGTTTCACCCTGTTCAGGGTCTTAGAAGCTGTCTGTAAAAGCTAGGCTTGCTTAATAGGTTTCATAAATATGTTCCAATTGGCAATGAACTATATACACACATATAATACAAATTCATATATATGCATGAAAATGTCATAAAACAAATGTGCTTCTATACATTAACTGTGATCATGGCATTTTTGTTAACATGCTATGTTATCATGCATGTTATGCATGTTATCATATATGTTAACATGTATGATGTTGAGGTTGATCCTTCATATTACACCTTATTTAGAGAAAGGTTACACATTTTAGAAGACCAGTTTGGTTTAAAGATTCCTGATTTCTGCTGTGTATCACCATTGTACCTGAGGTTTAAGGTCAACATCCTTAATTTTTTTAAAAAATGCATTTTAAATCATGATGAGACTATTCTTATTGAATTAAGAGGACTGTATGTGGGTCTTCAAATTTTTAAGTAGAGAGGTGAAGCGGGGGATATATTGAAGAGGCACTGGAGGGTGAGTCAGCCAAGTGTTCATGATATAGAAAATGAAAAATCAGAAAGGCTATAAAACCTGCTGAGCTTGCCTGTGACAAAGCGAACTAAGTATCTAGGAATAGTACATAGAAATACTACATGATACTGTTCTCAAAAGTTTTGGTGCATCTTTGCTATCAATCAATACCTCTGTCAATTATAATTTCAGGTCTGCAATAACTTTCTCTCTTTTTTTGCTGGGAATGGGAAAATATCTTCTTATTACTTTAAAAATTTCGCTTTTATCCTTTATGCTAGTAATTGACACTTGCTTGGATTCTGTATTTAAAGTTAGAAATTAATATCAATCAGCTTCATTCCTTTAAAATATCATCTAAAAAGTTATGACCGAGTGAGAACAAAGTACTCAGAATATTGAGCATACCTGTTGCCACTATTCTAATGAAGACCTCCTGGATTTTAGAAAATACAGAAATTTACAAAGGTTGTAGCTTAGGAAGGTGTAGTTTGCCTGACATGTATAATTCAAATACAGATGGCTAACACTTTTGTAGTCTTTTGATTCCCAAAAATCTCTTAATTTACATAAGCTGCTCAGTTAACCTGTTCCTCTAAGTACAAGGAAAAGAATTTCTTCAGTGGGCTCTGCACAGGGTGTGAGAATAGATTTGGGCAGGCAAATGTTTTTGTTATCAGTGGAAGTTTGAAGTACATCCTAGCTAGGGCCTCAAAGCTGTTTGCTTATATTTAGAAGGCTGACATAGATGGCATATTTATCTTTGCTTTAAGGACTGTAGCATACACCACAGTTATTGAAGGGATTTTAAAAGAAATGGGTTGTGTGCATTGAGCATGACATGCTGGTGAAATCAAACACTTTGCCTGCCAAATCTAAAGAAAGCTTGGCTCTGAAATAATTCAGAAGTTCAGAGCACACATTTTCAAATAGTGAAGAGCTTCCCCCAAGGCCTTATGGTGTTCTTTAGGAAGGAAGAGCTGAGTTCAGGTTCAGGTCAAAGTCTCAGGGACTCTCACTCTGAGAGGCATAAAGTTTTCTTCTGATCTCTTTCCTTATAGCTGCTTGACCACCCTTGAAATTGAAGAACAGGAGCAGCAGAGAGGGAGATACCGTGCTCCACTGGCATTCAGTCCAAGAGAAGAGAGAATGAAATGAGCTGGTTGTGCCTGGAACATGAGAACCTTTTCTGGAGGCAAGAGGTTAGAAAGCAAAGGATTCCTAGGCGAGGAGCCTACTGCATCCTCTGGCTCCAGCCAGGCTTCGCATCCGGAACTTGCTGCAGCTGGGATTCAGGGAGAGGAAGGTGGGATAGGAGGAGGGGAGGAAGGAGGTGGGGGAGGGAGGGGTGAAGCGAGGGGAGCTGGCGAGGGATAGGCGTGGGGAGGGTGGGATGGGGGGAGCGCCGGGCGCAGGGAGCTGAGTGGACGGCTGAGACGGCGGCGCGTGCAGTAGCTCCAGCGAGAAGCGAGTTGCCAGAGCCAGGCTGCTTTTCCATCAGGAGCGGCGAGCTCCGTGCCCGCTCTCAACAAGGTGATGGGCCGGCTTGCATTTTATCTGGCCGCTGGGACTCTAGCTGCTTGGGGCTTCCTCCCTTAGAACCCCTCTTCTTCTCCCTTGGGTCTGCGTGTGTGTGAGCGCCCTGGTTTGGTGGTGAAGCCTCCTGGAAGGGGACACCCCTGTCCCTGCTCGTCTCCCCTTCTCTCCAACCCGTCCTCGCTGATGCATGCCTTCCAGGGGCGCCCCCATCTTCGCACCGGGTCTCTGATACTGCTCCCTACCCGTGGTTGTGTCTCCTTCCCAGATGCTCAAGGTGTCAGCCTTATTGTGTGTGTGTGCAGCGGCTTGGTGCAGCCAGACTCTTGCAGCTGCCGCGGCGGTGGCTGTGGCCGGGGGGCGGTCGGACGGCGGTAATTTTCTGGACGAAAAACAATGGCTCACCACAATCTCTCAGTATGACAAGGAAGTCGGACAGTGGAACAAATTCCGAGACGTAAGTGATGCGCACCCATCTCTAGCCACGCGCATTTAGCTTCAGAACTGGTATTTGCCTTGTCTGCCAGAGGTGGGGAAGGGGTTCGGTTTTCTAGGGAAACCCGGGTTGGGGCGAGTTGGGGTGGTAAAGCTTGTATCCTGTAACTGTAGAACTTAGCAGTCTCCACTCCCCTCCAGATAGCATAAGTAGGAATTTGCTTGTTACATATGCTCTGAGTTAGGTCACACCAGGTTCTCTCTACCCCCTTTCCACCTCACCTTGCCCCAATTTTTCGCCCCCAAATGTTTGCAAAGTAGCTGCTTCGACCTTCTCAACTTTTGAATGGTGTTTCTGGCACTAGTAAACACAGCAGGGTGCCTGTGCTGTTGCCTAGCTATAAAGTAACTAGGATCGATCTCCTTACTAATGGCCCATTAAGGAATTTGAGGGAGGAGATATAAAGATGTAACATTTATAAATGCCTGCTCTCTCAGGGTGGGAGGTTGTTTGGCAGCGTCAGTCCCAGAAGTTGAAATGCTGCTGATTACGTAAAAACTGTTCATCAGATTCTATTTCTACATTCACTTACCCTGGAACACGTTAGTCTTGTGTGTACTGGGGTTACGGGGAGGAATTGGAGCAGCAATGAAAGAGTTAAACTGTAGACTCCCTTCCTTGGGAGTTTTCTAAAGAGCTCTTTAAAAGCGACCAGCTTTAGAGACTCCCACATTTATTTGCCTGGAGCCAATAACCAGGACTAGTCACCCACACCTGATCTGAATAGAGTCCTATGAGATTATTTGCTGCTGTGCCCAGAGCCTTGAACTAGGCTGATGCCCTGGAGATCATTCTGACCTCTGAATACCATCCCTAGCCCACCCTGTGAAACTCGGGGGTTTGAGACTTGGCAGAATGATTCATATTCCTTGTCTAGCCTTGTAATGACAATTGTGAGACAGCTTCTCTGATTCAATCACGAGTGCTTTCCCAGTCTGTGAGTTAACTTCTCCGATTAGCTCAGGTTCTCACGATTAGGAAAACAAATGGAGGCTTGGACTCATTCTCATTCTGGATACATCATTCTCTTCTCCCATCACTTCTCTGTAAAGTAACTGTCGACGGGAGTCTCTCTCACAGAGAGATTTTGTAGAAATGTGACTATGGTTTAAATGTAAATCTAGATGATACTCGGCATGAATATACAGCATACAGGAAATGACTGTGCTCATTCTTATTGCAGGACTCAGTTTTGGTTTATGAATGAAATGTGAACATCCCTATTTTTGCTAAATGAACGTCTTCACTCTTGTAAATGCAGAACTCTCACGTACCTGCTTTAAGCTAACACTGATATTAAATGCAGCCAGAAGTAAGCAAACAGATATTTTGTACCAGGAGAGAATTGCCATTTATCATACCCTTACTTAAGAAAAGAAATATTGAAATATTGAAAAATTTGGCAGTGTTTGAACAATACTTCCAGTATTGACAGATATTTAGTGAATACTATCTTTTAAAATGAATTTTAGGTATGGCTAACACATTTGAAATCTTGTCTGTCCCAGGGGTCTCTGGTTTTAGTTAAACTGATTTAATAGTAAGAAAAAGCAGTTGACTTTTGTTTAGCATGTGAGCATTTGAGGTGCAACAAGCTGAGATGCCTACTATAAATCTGAATCTTCTACGACTCAGGCACCCAACTTCAATAGAAACAGAGTATGTCTACCACATCATGCTGGGGGAGGGGTTATGTGCTTTCTCTAGAAAAGTCCATCAAAAATGTAAAGTCATATAGAAGATATATATATATATATATATATATATATATATATATATATATATCTGCATTTTCACATAGGCAACACATAAAATGTAACTGATTTATTGATAAAAATTAAGTCATATTTTAGAGTAGCCATGGTAGAAAAAGAGTTATATTTTATGGAGATCACTATGAGCAGGCAGGGAGATAAGAGGAACTAGGATTATGTTTTACCTTTATACACCTGTTGCTCCTTGTTGAGAATGAAATGACAATTGTCACTGTGGCTTCCATTGAGCACTCAGGTGCGTCAAGTGCAAGCTTGTGCTGGCCACCTGAAAAGCTGGTGTCTTCCTGGCTTCTTTCCCCTGGGGCAGTTCATTCCTGGGGCAGTTCATTTTTATCAGTGCAAAGGGGGGCTGATATTTTAGACTCATTTTTGGTCCAAGCACATGGTTTTGGAATGTGAATTCTGTCTTACAGAGTCTGTCTCTAATGTTCCATTTCAGCTTCCTATCTAAAATGATCGGTCTCTGTGCGTACAGAGAGAAAGGCGAACAGACAAGGAGAGTGGAGATTCTTCTCATAAGCACAATGTAACTTAGGCAAATTGTCTCTATGCTTCTCTCGTAAAAAGATAATTGACATGATTTAGAAACGATGATTCTTCTGCATAATTAATTATCAGGGATAATTAGTAGTGGAATTAATTCTATATTCTTTCCTGTAAAGCTAATATTATTTTACAAGTAAGCCCCTGAAGGTTAATTTGTGCCCTCATTTGAATCACATTTTAGAACTTTATTGTATATATAATTGTAATTGAATACCAAGAAACTAACATTTCTATTATATATATATATATATATATATATATATATATATATATGTGTGTGTGTGTATTTGTGTGTGTGTAAATATAGGTTGTAGTAAATCTTTAATGATGAGGAACAGAACACCCCTGGTAACAATTTCCTCAGTAAAAATCAAGGGAAAGAATGAAACTAAAGGAAAGATCTTCATGAGTATTACTAATAAGGGAAAGACTGAATATTTTGGGCCAATTTACACTATTGATTTGCATGATATCTTTTATTTTGTTGTATTCCTTGCCATTTTAACCTATACAGATACAATTTTATAACACAGGAAACTTTTATTCCTTTAAAGATCACTTAGAATAAAATTCTAGCAGACTCTTCAATTCCTGTGTTTTAGGAAGAAAATTAAAGCTTAAAGCCACCTAACATTTTAGTAGAAGTTAAGACATTTAAAAATCACTAAAAAGAACCAGTATGGTATATTCAAGGTATGCTTATAGGAATTTAAAGTGAGATAAGGGGTCTCATGATTTTTGTACAAGAAAACCAAGTTTAATCTCTAACACACACAGACAGAAAAATGGATAGACACATGCAGACTCACACACACACACACACACACACACACAAGGAGGGAGGGAGGGGGGAAGGAGGGAGAGAGAGACAGAGATGGGGAAGGATAGAGAGAGGCAGGCACACAAAGGTTATGGAGGGCAATAGAGAGGGAGGAGAATTAAACTTAATTAAAGTTTAAAAACATAATAAAAACTCCAACTCTTCTTTCAATAGGGCATGTTTTGTAGACATACCAGATGAATGCTTTGTTTCCAAGCACTGTAGGGTTGTGATATTAATTACACATGTTTCCTCAGTAGAAGAATTTAGGCAGTATCATTGCTTTGTCCAAGAGCTGGACCTGAAAGTAATCTCTTGTCTCACCCTTTCATATATATTGAGACAATAAAGAAGAAACTGAGTCATTAACTCAAATGGCTCACATAAAATACATTTTCAGCTTTTATGTCCCATAAGTTCAACTAAAACACACCCTTACCCTGTGATAAGTGAGTAAAGAATTTGTAAACCAATGAAGAACTCAGGAATTCATAATGCTATACAGTCATCAAGCTTTTATATTGTTGATGTCACTGAAGTACTTGTGTTAACTAAAACTGAGAGCAAAGAGAAAAGAAGAGAGACCCGTAGGTACTGTTCATTGGATGGAGTAAATAAAAGCATAGGAAAAGAAATTCATATGGCTGTGATAGCTCTAGTACAACGTAGAAGAAAATCAAGATTTCACCTTTAAACTAAAACTAAGATTTAGTCAGTCATCAGTGGGAGGGGAGGCCCTTGGTCCTGTGAAGGTTCTATGCCCCTGTAGAGGAATGCCAGGACCAGGAAGCAGGAGTGGGTGGGTTGGGGATGGGGGAGGTGAGAGGAGATAGGGGATTTTTGGAGGGGAAATCAGGAAAGGGGATAACATTTGAAATGTAAATAAAGAAAATATCTAATAAAAAGGAAAAAATGATTTAGTCAGAATTAAATTTATGTTTCAAAAATTACATGGAACTCACTTTTAACTTGTTTCAAGAAATGATTACCATTGATGTAAAAAGTTGACAATCAAGTTTTCGTTTATAACTACTACTTAAATAATTGTTAATGCTTACTGGCAATAACAAAATCTTCAACTTAAATTTAAGAATTTAAC
This sequence comes from Mus minutoides, assembly GCA_902729485.2. NCBI lineage: Eukaryota > Metazoa > Chordata > Mammalia > Rodentia > Muridae > Mus > Mus minutoides. The sequence continues at coordinate 42,446 of LR753860.1, forward strand.
CTACAACTAAAGAACATGTGCAAATCTCTAAAAAATACAACACACATGGTAAAGCATTTTTGTTCTGATGACACCACGTCTTCAGCTCAAAGGGCTCAGGTGTCTCTGAGGCTTATCAGTGATGATTTTATTTCATAAAAATGTAGCTGAATAGGGTTTTTGAGGAGTAAGTAAACCTTCCTTACCTTCTACTTTTCTTTCAATCCACTTTTTCATCTGAGCTGAGGTTCTTGAATGTATGGATCATTGAAGACATGATGGTTCCCAATAAGGAGTCATTCCTGGGCTCCAGAGACTCAGTGTTCCAGTTGTAATATTGTCTTTTATTAGGGAGTCAATAAAAGAATTATATATTTACTTTCAGTCTTCTATCACTTAAAGTTATTGCATTTTATATATGTTATATATATATATATATATATATATATATATATATGTGTGTGTGTGTGTGTGTGTATATATATATATATATATATATATATATATATATATATATATATATATTCTTTCCATTGTCTTTAACTTTCAGGTTAGTGAGGCAGTCTTATGATATTGAGTATTGGGTATAACTTTAGCATATTGTTGGGCTCCTCACTGATACTGCCTTGTGGTTAGTAGCTGAGTTCTACTATTTTTCTTTGCATAGAATGTAATCCAGATAAAATTAGGGAGCATTAAGAAATTGTTAACAATGTGGATAGGTTTACATAGTTAATGATTAGTCTCTGCTTAGGAATACCATTCCCAATAATTAATATCATAGTTACTTTTCTATTGCTGTGATAGATACCTTAACCAGGGAAACTTATAAAAGGAAGTGTTTGACTTGGTGTTCATGGTTCCAGAATGTTGAAGTCTATGGCCATCATGCCAGGAGCATGTTAGCAGTCATGGTACTGGAGCAATGGCTGACCTTATATCTAGACCTACAAGCAGAAAACAAAGAACTTCCTTGTTTGGGCATTTGAAATGACATTTGAAACTTCTAATCCCATCCCCATTGATATGCCTATGCCAACAAGGCTCATTTTCTAATCCTTTGAAAATGGTTTCACAGACTGGGAAACAAGATTTTAAAAGTATAATCCTAAGGTAGCTATTCTCATTCAAACCACCACAGGATATGCCTAATACAAATGCAAATGTTGACAATTGTGTGTCTGTATTATGGGGCATACATGACTGAGTGAGTGGTATGTGTGTGTGACTGTGTGTATGTGTGTGTATGTGTGAACTCAGTTTCCAGATATTGAATCCAGGTTCCAACAGATGTTAAATGTGTGCTGTGCTACTGAGCTTCTCCCCCTCCCCCAATTGCTTATATTTTATCATAGTCAAGATCATAGTTTTCCCTTGAGAAGACTGTTAATTTCTTACATTTTCATTAGTGTGTTCTATTCATTGTTTTACTCTGATGATAATGGCACTGTTTAGTTCTTAGGAGCAGTTTTACCATTACATACACATTTGCTGGTCAAAGTACATGGAGGGGTATAGAGTGAATTCATGTTAATATGGGCCTAGTATTCATGTTGTTTAAATCAGAAAGAGATTTAATCTGTAGAAAATCAATAAACTTCTCAAAGGAAGCAATAGAGTAGTAACATGGCTATTTTGGGGCCAATAAATCACTGAGGCAGGAAGGACACATTCTTTTCAGTACCTAACTCCAGTCCCCTGAATTCTACTTGGCCCATGGGTCTGTTAACGCCTCCATATCCCTGTTCTTCCCATGGATTCCACTATCACTCTGTACTTTCCAGTAGGGACTTAGGGTTGATGTTTCTCAGGTCCAGTATCACAGGATAAAGGAAACAAGCTAGAGAGTATTTCTTGGCTTACCAAATTCTGGAATTTCATGGTTCATAGAAAGTGTATGACCCTTCTCAGATGATTTTCATGCATGTTAGACTTTCTGTTTTTATTTTTAATTTTTAATTAAATTTTTACATTCCATATTTTATTTCCCCATTCCTCTGATCCACCCTCTGACTGTTCCACGTCCCATACCTCCTCCTACCCTACTGTCTCCATGTTGATGTCCCCATCCCCCCACCCCACCTGAACTCCCTGGGGCCTCCAGTTCCTTGAGGATTAGTTGCATCATCTCTGAATGAACATAGACCCAGAAGTCCTCTACTGTATTTGTGTAGGGGCCCTCATATGAGCTGGTGTATACTATTTGTTTGGTGGTCCAGTGTTTGAAAGATCTTAGGGCGGAGGACTCCAGATTAATTAAGACTGCTGGTCCTCCTACAGGATCGCCCTTCTCCTCAGCTTCTATCAGCCTTCCCTAATTCAACAACAGGAATCAGCTGCTTCTGTCCATTGGTTGGATGCAAATATCTGCATCTGACTCTTTCAGCTGCCTGCTGGGTCTTCCAGCATGAAGTCATGATAGGTTCATTTTTGTGAGGGCTCCATAGCCTCAACATTAATAGTGTCAGACCTTGGGACCTCCCCTTGAGCTGGATCCCACTTTGGGCCTGTAGCTGGACCTTCCTTTGCTCAGACTCCTCTCCATCTCTGTAATTCTTTCAGTCAGGAACAATTATGGGTCAGAGATGTGACTGTGGGATGGCAACCCCATCCCTCACTTTCTTTCTTAATGCTGTTTCGGTACAGATGATCTCATTTGCTGTTACCTGTGTGGCCACAGTACAGTCTTTTCACAGGAAGTAGGCTTCTTAAACTTATGAGCTATTTATTTAAAAGGGCATACTTCTCTGCCAGAAACCTTTTTATTTTCAACTTGAACACTATGACTATGAGTTGAATGCTTTTAGATCTCATGAATCTGACTCAGAGTGACATTTTATGTTCTTATTCAATTTTCATTTTGGTGATTTCATGATCTGGGTCAAAATTGTATTTTATTTTATGTACTTACTTTTAAAGGATGATCTTTGAATCTTCAGTATACATATACTAGATCTTCAAGCTCTTGGAGTCTTTAGATGTCTTTTCTCATTTGTGAAAAACTTTTCATTTTTCTGCTCTCAATGTTTCCTATTTTTACAATTTATGTAGGTTGTTGGACTCTAAAATTCTTATTGCTCAAGGTCAGAGTCCTTACCCCAGTCTACAGTTCACCTACAATCAGTAAAATAACTCTACCAGACTTATTAGAAAGAATATTTAAACCAAAGGTATTATATTCATGCGCATTATATTTAGCTGTACATTGACAAGTAGAAAGCCTTTAAGCATTGCCTCTTTTAATGGTTGTATTTTATCAGACAGTTTCATTTCTGGCTACCCAAGAATTGTTCATGCAGTCCAGAGATTTTAGAGTTTCTTTCTCAAGCAGTGACCTACACAAATGGGAGATTTTTGTCTAGCAAGGATTCACAAGAGTTCTAAGAAAAGAAACTTCTTCATGTATTGACCTAAGAGTGTTCACACCTCACTTCTGCTTGTACAGCTTTAATCCTAATCTATTTACATGTCAACATTTAGGTACCTGGGTGAGAAGGAAGTTTAAACTCCACTGGAGAAAGGCTAACATTAAGAAAATGGTTGCATTATCTACTATTGTATAGGAAGTATCTGTGTCTTCAATATTAGGTCATTCTCTGATAAATATCATTCTGAATCCCTTTTGATATTTACTCTTGTCCCTATTGATAATGAGTTTTATCGCTGCCTATAAGCTGTGTTGATTTCAGTTTTTTTTTTTTTTTCATTATAATTCTACACCATTGTTTCTCTATTCTCTTATCAATGAAGAATAGGATAAGGAGTGCTGCTTGGGGCAAGACTGAAACACTTATTATCCAAGAATGTAGGTTTACCAGTCTGGTGGAAGTCACATGTTAGTTTTTAAGGGGCCTGCTGATGGTCACGATCAATGAAGAACATCCAATAGGATGCTAGAAGGAGGAGTATGACCAAGTTTGTTTTCCTCTATAGACATTATTTATCTTGTACTCTGAGAAGACTTTTTCAGCTACAACTATTTGGTAACAAGCCTAGAATGTATTTTGTGGGGCATTGATGATTATTGGTAGATTGGTAGGGTTGTTTTTTTGTTTGTTTGTTTGGTTGGTTTGTTGGTTTGAAGAAATTTATAATTTACCTCCAATACCCTTAGTTAAAAGACAGGATGCTCTATTGCATCCAGATACTGTTTGGTTTCATGGAGAAACAAAGAAATACCACTAATAACAAGGACCTTTCTCCAGAATAACACTAGCAATCATGTCCCTGTCCAGTTCAAGTAGCTCTTACTCTTTGAAGCTAAGGACACTCTTTTGGGCACTAGTATCTTTTTGGTAGTTCAGAGGAAGAAACAGCAGCCTGATTTGTCAGACCCGGCTGTGCAGACTTTTCACTTTGTCTTTGTTACTTGACCACAGGTGATGACCAACACCTTGAAATTGTACTGAGCCCTCTCACTTCAGAAATACAATTTTTGTTAGTTCAGTAAAATTACTTAATGATAATAATAACCTTTAATATTTGTATGAGGTATAAGGACAATTATAGAAAATTCAAACTTCTGTATTTATAACTTTCTTATTAGAAAAAAATGGTATTATTTTAAATGTGCTATTTTGATATAAAAATGAAAAAAATTAAGTACCTAGTTATTGAAGCAGTCCATAATATTATTTTTTCTTAGCTTTTAGCATGTGATACATTGCTTTTTTGAGTTTAGTAGAAACCTTATACTCTATATTACATAGATGAATTATATGTAACATCTAGATATATTTATAAGTAAGATCAAATGACAACTGGTGTAAATGTGAACTGCCTATTTGTCAATAGCATGTTGAATGTCTTTATATGCATTAATATTATGCTGGTGCACTGACTTAATTGTTGTAGATTCTCACTAATAAAATACCACATCTGTTTTCTACACAACAGATAAAATAAACTATATATAAATTTTTCAGAATATTGTTTAGTGAAGTATTGCAATTTATGTATTTATTTGCTGAAAACTCTAAGCAAATTAAACAATTATGATAATATAAAATATACTCATTATTTCATGCAATGGAGATATTTGAGTATAACTATAAATAAATATATAATAAATGCAAAACGTTAAATATATTATAAACATTTTTATCAAGGATAAGAGTGGTAATGAACCTGGAGACTTAGAATTCACAGAAAAAAAAGTTCATTTGTGTATTTGGGGATTGGAAGGTTACTGTGAGTTCATCAGGTATTGGGTAAAAATAGGAGACCATTGTAAGAAAGCCATTTGATACAATTAATAGCAGTCACTATTATCAAATGACTTCAGATAAAAAAAATGTGTACATGTCTGAAGTTTACATGTAAATAGAGTATTCAGAGTTTTATTGGACAAGGGCAGCAGTGTGCTTATTCAAAATATCAAAAGAGATAATTAGTAAAAACACAAGAAAATTAGTGTAGATTCTTTCTTGACTAGACAATGATAGCAGTCTCATCACAGAAAGCCACCATGTTGTGTGTGCTTTGATTTCCTACTTCTTTTTTTTTATTAGATATTTTCTTCATTTTTCAAATGCTATCCCCTTTCTTAGGGAAAGTCCCCCATATCCTCCCCCCACCCCGCCTTGCTCCCCAACCCACCCACTCCTGCTTCCTGGCCCTGGCATTCCCCTGTACTGGGGCATATAATCTTCGCAAGACCAAGGGCCTCTCCTCCTATTGATGGCCAATTAGGCCATCCTCTGCTACATATGCAACTAGAGACACAAGCTCTGGGGGTACTGGTTAGTTCATTTTGTTGTTCCTACTTCTAATGATAAGACAAAAGACAAGAGAGCTTCAGATGATACTTTGGAAACCCCAGGAAAAAATTATGTTAGGCTGAATAAAAAAAACAAAAAAAAACAAAACAAAAAACAAAAAACAAAAAACAAAAAACAAAAAAACAAAAAAACAAAAAACAAAACAAAACAAAAACAAACAAACAAACAAAACTTCTCAGTTACCTGACTTTAAAACACATCTCTACTGAGGACAACTTCTGCATCAACAAATTGCACAGGTACACATGTACAATTTTCCCATTGGGTAGGTGAGAACATGAGTGATAAGGCATACGAGCTAGTGAACTTCATTCGGTGAAGTTTATCTCTCATACTGATAATTCCGAGCTTCAGAATGAGTAAAATCCTGATAAAACTATCACAACTCAAAACTGTAGTATGCCAAAATGTGTTTACACACATATTCTATGGAAAGTCATAGCTTAACTGATTTTGTTCACTGGAGAGAATTGATTGTTTTTCCAGGGAATCACATGGCTGTTGAGAGCTGTGGCTTACTGCTGTTGCCCAGGGCAAGATAAAGTATCATAAAGCGTATACTGTGAGTCTGTGCAAAGATCAAAGTTTTAATCGCACTGTATATGATGTTTCACAGCATCCTCAATCTGAAAAAATATCATGACACTTAAATAATGGCTTATACTGGCATTTGGGATCTAAAGTTCTTGTCCTCAAGTGCAGGAGCAATCATGTTTCTTTTCTTACAATTGCTATTCTGCCCATCTATTACTGAGTGGGACTTTTGGACATATAATGTAGTTCAGTATAGTCTCTTATATACACACTATATTTCAGGTAATTGCAGTGGTATGTTTTCATTCTGGTACACATAATTTCAATCTATCTTTTAAACTTCAAATTCTATACCCACTGAAGGACCTTCTATCTTACCAACCCCTGGTAACCACTATCCTACTTCCTGTTTCTATTAATTTTACTACATATTTTATGTAAAAGAAATCATACAAGAAGTGTTCTTCTGTAACTGGGTTAATTCCCCTTTGATGATACCCTTCAAGTTGAAATATGGTGTAGCATGCTACATATTTATTTTGTTCATTCAGGTATATGTGCATGTTCACATTTGTTAGTGTACAAATTAAAACCCATGTGCGCCCTTGTTTGTGGGAATGCAAAAACACTTATTTGCATGTGAATGTAGAGGTAAAAAACTACCAAGGATGTTCTTCTTTCTCCTCATATTCTTTCCAGCTTTTTAAAATTTTATTTATTTATTTATTTATTTATTTATTTATTTTTTTGAAGTAGAATTTCTAAGAACCTGGTAATAGTAGCTGGTCAGAAAGACCTAGGTATCCTTTTGTCTCCACATCCCCAGTGCTGGTATTACATGTGTATCCCAGCACACGCACCCTAAGTGTTGGGTATTAAACGTAAGTGTTCATGTGTGCCCACCAAACATCTTCCTGGCTGAGCTATTTCCCCATCTCTGATTTATGCCTTTCCTGAGAGGCAATGATATCCCATTTGATATACACACTGTCTTGGTTTGTCCATTCACATGACTATAAGCAATTAGCTGTGTCTAAGTCATAAGAACTATTGCTATCATCATTATGGATATGGAAACATATCAAGATTCTACTCTCATTTATTCATGTACTTACAGGTGGAATCGTGTGCTATGTGATGCTTTTATTTTCCCTTATTTTATTTAAAAAATCACATTTATTTATGTGAATGTATGTACTAGGAAGCCATAGTAACTCCCCTCCCTTGTGTGTGTGTCTCTCTGAATATGTGACTGTGTGTGTGTGTGCTTGTGTGTTGGGGATGGACTAAAGGACACAGTGCAAAGGTCAGTTTTCTTTTGATCTTCTTACAGCACAGGGGTGTCAAAGTAAAACTCAGACCTTTACATCCTGAGCCTCATTTTGAGTTTTTGTAAGGAACTACCATATTGTTCATCAGACTTTCTCGTCTCATAGAATGCTTTGTATTCCCACCAACAGTGCCCCAGATATCAGTTGCTTCTTCATTCATATGTACACTAAAACATTTTTCAGTGTGATAGCAGACCTGCTCATGATTTGGAGTTTTCTCCTCCTCGGGCTTTAATTTATATTTTTCTAAAGATTAGTGACTTCTGGCATTCTTTCCTATATTTGCTTGCCAATTTTCTATCAGTTGAATTTGTTCTATTCAACTACTCTACCTATGTTTTATATTTTATTTTTTAATCACTTTTATTTTTTTATTTTTACTTTTATTTTTGCAATCCAGTCATCATCCCACTCCCTGTCTGCAACTTCCACAGTTCTTCATCTCATTCCTCCTCCCCCAACCCCTGACCCCTGCTGTCTCCAAGAGGATTTCCATACTCCAACCCCCATCCCTGCCAGACCTTCCACTTCCTGGGACCTCAAGTCTCTCTCCAGCTTTAGGTCCATCTCCTCCCACTGATGCCAGACCAGGCAATCCTTTGCTGTATATGGGTCAGGGCTTTGGACCAGCTGCCTGGTTGGTGGCTCAGTGTCTGAGAGATCTCAGGGATCCAGGTTAGTTGAGACTGCTGGTCCTCCTAAGGGGTAGCCCTCCTCAGCTTCTTCCAGCTTTTCCTTAATTCAAACACAGTGTGTCCGACTTCTTGTTTAAATTAGGCAATTTGAAGTTTGTTTAGTAGAATCTTTTTCTCTTTTTCTTTTTTAACTTATTACAAAGATACATTGAATGAATCCACTTTACAACTAAGGAAACAGACTTTCAATAGCTTATCGACCTCTTCAGGACTAGGGATATTTAAGCCTGCTCATTAAAATTCATTTATGTTTCCTATTTAGTATTAATTTAGAATTTTAAATAAGTCACAACAAATAGATGAAACTTTTTTTTCTTTTAAATGTCTCCACTGAATGTTTTCTTGTTAGCTTGATTGATATGCAGGAAACAATTAGAAATTTTCTCCAGGTTTTAAAGTGCATTAGATAAAGGGAGAGTGATAACATTACTAGTTGATCAGTTTATCTTGCCATAGGAAAAAGACTCCCCCTTTTCTCTCATTCATTCATCTTATAAAAGCTTGTACCTGTGTCACATACTAATCAAAGCCGCGTTTGTTCCCATAGAGTCACAGTATTTGAGAATGGCATATACCACCGGCATGTTATTAGTGAATTTCTGCAATTATAGTGTAGTTCAGAATATCTGAGATGGTAAAAAATGTCAGTAAAATTAAAAGACAGTGCACTAGCATGTATTCTTGGAATGAATGCTGTTTCTCTTTGTACTCCTTGGGAACAGTTAGGAAGCTATAACTTTACTCAACTTAGAAATAATAAAGCTGTAGCCTTATTTAGTATTTTTATTTAACCTCCAGAATATTTTAAATGCCTGTATAGATGGAAAAGATAAAGGAATTATATGCCTCATTAAATGCTAGTAATTTACAAAATATTATCATATATAATCATCACATATATTTTAATTTAAATATATTCAGTGTTGGAGGGGGGAGATTTGAGCAAACCTAACCGTCTCTGTCCATAGGAGATCATTTAGTTTTCTGTTTTCTGTGTTTATGGCATTTAGTGAGAAATTAGTATTAGCAGTTAAATGAATTGCAGAGCTGAGTTGGCTTGGCTCGCCAGGTGATTGCAATACAATTATGTGATCTACTTTGGATCATCAGCACATTCGAGGAAATGTCAGAGCAGCAAACACATGTAATAGTAGTTCTCAGGAAGGTTTCTGGGGTTTACATGGTTGCCAGCATAGCCAAACAAGGAGGCTCTAGGTCCAGTGAGAGACTCTTGTCTCAAAACATAAGATGAGATGCAATAAAGAAAGATACATGACGTTGACCTCTGTACTATAAATGCACATGTGTCTCTATGTCAACATGTAACATACACACAGGCACTAGATATAAGTGAAACAAATGCACATATATGTACATATATGTATATTATTGCTTTTTAAAAGTATACTTTTAATAATTTTGATAATATAGTGAAATGGTTTAATCCCTTATCCTCACAAGGAGGAAAGGAACAACTGAAGCTTCCTTCTTCTGACCCCTTTTGTGTGCTCTGGCCACATACACAATAAATGAAATGTGGTAAAATACTTTTTTGTCTATATATATTGTTACTATTAACATCATCTGGAACTTTTTTCAGACAGTGCATATGTTAATTGTGGAACATTCTCCATTTTGGAAGGCTGTAGTAAAAGAACAGAACTAAATATCCAATGGACATAAGAAAACACAGAACAAGTAAAATAGGAATATTCCCTTATTTAATTCTAACTGAAATAAAGAAGCATTAGACTAATCTAATTATTTATTATTACATACAATTTGCATGAAAGAAATAATAACACAGATATTTTTCTGAAAAAATTACAATGAAAAATGTTAAAAAGTTTAAACATTTATGGTAAATGTTTTAAGTATTTCTCTAATATTATGATCCTTAACAAGGGGAAAATTCCCAATTTATAAAACATACACAAACACACAGAGACACTTGCACACATACATAGAAGTTTAATGGCTCATGTTAATGTTATTATCTCCAGATATATGAAAATTACTAGATATTGTCCTCTTTGTGCATGGAAAAATACTAGGCACAACTCATAAATATGGTAATTTGGTAGTTCCATAATCATCGTTAACATTTATTCTTCTACCAGACCCTTTGTAACTTTCAAAATATTTACATAGAGTCTGTCTGCAGGACACTTAGAAATAAGTGCTCCCTGATAACCCAGCATTTGCCGAGCCATCCGTTTTAGAAGATGGAATATTTATGGGCCTTTCGTGACTTAAAATATAATATGAAATTATGTGCAACCTCCTCGTCTCCCAGGGAAGCTGTCGGAGGTGCCCTTGGCTACATCTGATGTTCTCAAATATCCCTGAGGCAGTGAGCTTCATCTAAAATGAAAAGTCCCTGGGGCAGAATTCTTCTGGAACATTGTAGCAACAGCATTAACCCGGAATCACCTGAGAATATTTTCTTTGACATGAACGGTAATTTCTTGCACCTGAAATGCTGTGTGCCTTATAGTTTTAAAGAATTACTGTGATAAAATGAATCTATTTGCGATGAAGTCATACTGCACACTGGTAACTATAAAAGTCTAGTTTGAAATCTGTGGAATTTGAATCCCATGTCAGTCAGACTTCTACATAGATCAACTCATTTAACAAAATTGTCTTTGAATTTGTTTTGATTCATTTTGTTTTCACCATGTTTGTTAAAATCTGTGTCTCAATGTAACTCTCATTTAAACCTTTTATTGTTGATTAGAATGGTATTTTTTTCTTTAACTTTACCTGCATTTCAAGGTAAAAATATGATGTTATTCCCAACAGGGATGGGCCTGTTTAATGAAGATAACAAATACATAACATCCATAGAAGGCTGTGCATTATCTTTCAAGAATGAAATGTATCTGGAAAAAAGACTTCTTTATAAATGTACACAAGGCACCAAGTTTTTAATATAATTCAGGACCACCAGTGGTCATTGAATGAGCTTTGCAATCTAATTTCAGAGCTGCTTTTTCTCCTGGTAGCTGAATGCCACCTGGCTTCTGTTACCAAGAGCTTCCTGCTTATTCTTGGAGGGAATAACTCTTTATTTCTTTGTGTTGCTGGGTCCTCTGTGTGGATTCTGCACGGTAATAGGGCAGCTTTGGCATCAGGCCCAAGAGAAACAAAAGCAGGCTGGTGTTAGTCCTCTGTGTAATTGCTCTCCCAGGTATCATGGCCAGTAGAGGAAAGCTTGAAAACCTCACCCACAACTTAGGTAAAATTCCTCAGAAAGCTCTTATGCTTAACTATCTAGCAGGGATCAAGGATCAGCTTGTATACAGCAGGACTTCACTCCTCATGGATTTTCTTATGTGTTTTTTTTTTTTCTTTATTAGATATTTTCTTCATTTACATTTCAAGTGTTATCCAACAAGTTCCCTATACCTTCCCCCCTCCCGGCCCTGCTCCCCTACCCACCCGCTCCCACATCTTGGCCCTGGCGTTCCCCTGTACTGGGGCATATAAAGTCTGCNAGGATGACACCCTCCAGATCCATCCATTTGCCTAGGAATTTCATATATTCATTGTTTCTAATAGCTGAGTAGTACTCCATTGTGTAAATGTACCAAATTTTTTGTATCCATTCCTCTGTTGAGGGACATCTGGGTTCTTTCCAGCTTCTGGCTATTATAAATAAGGCTGCTATGAACATAGTGGAACATGTGTCCTTATTACCAGATGGAACCTCTTCTGGATATATGCCCAGTAGAGGTATTGCAGGATCTTCTGGTAGTACTGTGTCCAATTTTCTGAGGAACCGCCAGACTGATTTCCAGAGTGGTTGAACAAGCTTGCAGTCCCACCAACAGTGGAGGAGTGTTCCCCTTTCTCCACATCCATGCCAGCATCTGCTGTCACCTGATTTTTTGATGTTAGCCATTCTTACTGGTGTGAGGTGGAATCTAAATCTGATAGGGGACTGATATCCAATATATATAAAGAACTCAAGAAGGTGGACACCAGAAAATCAAATATCCCCATTAAAAAGTGGGGCACAGAGTTAAACAAAGAATTCTCAACTGAGGAATACCGAATGGCTGAGAAGCACCTGAAAAAATGTTCACCATCCTTAATCATCCGGGAAACGCAAATCAAAACAACCCTGAGATTTCTTATGTGTTTATAAATACACTTCAGATTTCTCCAGAATCTCACTGTGGACTCCAAATTTAAGTGTGTATGTGTGTTTGTGTGTGTGTGTGTGTGTGTGTGTGTGTGTGTGTGTGTATCACACACAAATGTGAGGGTGTTACATGAATTGTAGAAATATGATAAAAATATCTCTAGTTCTTAATGTTTGTTGTTGAGCCTGGAATAGGTAGTGATATTTCTGAATTACATCTGTTGAGTAATATTCCTTGTATTATCACTTCCATGTACCCATTTCCCTACCTATTTTGATGAAACTACATATGTAAGGTACTTACTTGTTGATAGCATGACAAAATCCCAGAGTTCATTTTTAAAATAGGAATGCAGCCATACTGATACTGCCTGTAGCTAATCAATCAAAACTCTATTTAAGGCTGATGATAATATAAGCATAATTTATATATTCATGAGAGATATTTTATTTTAAAAGTTTGTTTTTCATTTTCTGTTGATTGGCATGGATAAATTATAAATGTCAAGAGGACTCACCGTGCTATTCTAATATATATCCACATCATACACTAGTGGAACAAAACCTCAAAATGTATTTAAGAATGATTAAATCACAGGACACGAAAGTAATCTTCCATAAAATTTAATAATTTAAAAAATATCATTATACAAATTTAAAGTAACATTTCTTGTAGCTTTTATAATATTTAAGTTTATTTTAATATAAAATTGAATTATTAAGGAAACTCTTCATTTTAAAAAATGTCTGGTTTTGTTTGAAACTCAATTTTTTTGGTAAAGACAAATAAAATGATAACATAATCCTTGGACACTGACAAATCAAAACAATCAGTGAATTCACAGAAATAAAGCCCTTTCCCATATATATTTAGTGTTACACACAGAAGCTTAATTCTAAATTTTGAGCCCTGTTATATTTATTCTATGGTTTCTTTGTAAAACTATCATCCAAATGCATCTATTTACTTCTCTAATTACTGCATTACTTTGGACTATATAAACCCAAAGGTTAAAAATGGCATAATCTATAATCACTAAAAGAATGTTTTGAAACAAAAATGTATCATATATAATCAAATATAACATTTAGATTGTTTAGTTCACCAGTGATCATTTAAAGCGATTAGAAGAGTCTCACACCATAATGATTTCCCTTATCTAAGTAATGCGCAAATACTTTCTTCCAATTTCTTGAAATTATAGGCAAATTTCTCTCAAATGTCTATTAACTCTTGTCCTCTTCCCAGCATTCCATTCTGAGTGAAAGCACTCAGAATTCACGGTGTCTCTGATGTGCTTTCAAGACCCTGTCTTGTCCCCCTTCCCTGGTTCAGACTCTCATCTGTCATGAGGTGGATCTGAATGATGAGATTTCTGTTTTCAAGCTTTTCTCTACTTGCATTCACATGGAACACTTTATACACCCTTATTTCTATTTCCTTATAAAAATCTTCAGCCCATTCTTAATTTTATTATGGATTAGGACCTCATGTGAAGGTAACCATTGTTGCTTCTTGTAAACGTGTGAATAAGATCGCTTTTGTTGAGGAAGAGTTTAAGATACAAGTAACAGACTAGTCACGTGGACAACCATAGGAGAGGGAGATCATGTGATTTTCACGTCCTTTGTAGTTAAGAGAATATGTGAGAATATTAATATTATATCCTTTGAGAGCACACTCAAAGGAAAGCTTTAGCAGAAAGAATCTGAGATGAGACAAAGAAAAAGCAGCGTTTCTTACTGTTCAGGAAAGAAGAAGATTGTGCCGTTGGTTGTTACACTGCTCTGTAACATGCACAGGACAAATGAAATTCCCATTCACATATCCCAGGCTTACCCAGTAAGCTTCTGTTTTTAATGCAGCTGAGTTCTGGAAAGAAAAATCTCTCATCACTTAAACATATGTTTTCTGCTGTCAGAATCAAGGCTCTCTGAGGCTTTAGGGCTAAAGTCCAGATCCTGTTCAGTGATGAATTCATCAAAGAAATAACACAGTAGGAGCCTTTAGGGTGAGCCAAAATCTCTCCCTTGTGACAGGCAGATCTCAACAGAAGCACCAAAATAACCCCTAGATGTCCCATCCTCCAGTCCAAAAACCCTTCTTTACCAACTTCCTGCTCCACAGTAGGTGCTTTTTCATCTGCATTTCCTCCTTTGTGTATTCTTGCATCAGTCACACTGAGTTGTCGTCATTTTTAATGCTATCCTCTCTGCCTTTATTTCTATTTGCCTTTCTTCTAATGAGCTGTCTATCTGTAATAGGAAGTGTTTGACTTGTTATTCACATGTTTCCAAACATGTCTTATGGCTCCATTTCTAGTCTACAGCCAAAGTCAGCCTGCTTTCTATGCACCTCTGTGACACTTTATGAGAGGCAGAGTTAGTTTAACACTCCAGGCTTCTAAGAGGTCTGTGTCTTGCATCCTAGGATTGCAGAAGAAAAACTCATAAACCAGATACATATATTGATGAAGGGCTAGGGTCCTAACTTTGGTTTATGTATAAGAGCTTAAGCTGGGTATCAGGTCCAAGCTAATGCTTTTAGTTAATAACACTGCTGTTTTTCTTGGTTTCCTTAAATTTCTCTTGTGTTCTACATTTGTGGAACATATATTCGATCTCAGATTTCTAAGCAATCTATTCACAACTATCTTATTTTTATGTTTAAACTTCCATTTACTTTATATTTTTATCACTTTTTTGTCATTGACTTTGAACTCTATTTAAAAGTGAAAGGATATTAGCAAAGATAGGCCATGTCATATGTGACACGATTTTGCTCTTCCAAGCAGCCAACTCCTGAGCTATAATTACTCTCAAAATGTCAACAGTCAGCTGCTAGTGTTTCTGCCATAAGCCAGCCCAGCCCTCAGCTGGCCCAAGGCAAACGTCAGACACTGCGGAGGAAAGCATCATCACTGCCTCTGTTTCTAAATTCAAAAATGTGAAAGCTGAGAGGCCTATCTAGGAAGAAACACCCCAAAACTGCAAAGATCAAATGACTAATTACCCCTCCATAGGTAACCTTTGAGAAAATCATTCATAGACTTCTCTTGAAAGTAGAAGAAATTTAAATTTAAATTAACTGCATGCCCAATTTTATAATAAATGATAATTATTTTCAAAATGCCAATTGAAAAGATACAAATAGTATCCAATATATCATATAAACTTGAAATTATTGTAAGTGAATTAAGAAAATTATGTTGTTTTAATTCTCTTTATAATATATAAAACAACAATAACAACATTAGAAACAATGATAATAAGACCATCTCCAGTTGGTGAATTGTCCTCTTCTACTTTGTCATTCCCTTAATATTATCTAAAGCAATATCCTGGAAGATATCTTGGGCTAGTTTAATAGAACTTGCAGCTGTATACACAATCTCCAAAGATAAATGCTTAGTGAGTAAAGGTTTGTTTAAACTTATGGATTGTTATTATAGTATTCAGTGTTATGGTAAAATATGCTAATTTGTATTATATTAAGATCTCAAAATATTTAAATCAGGCAATGGTATTCCAATACAAATCCAAAAGATGACAACCTAGCTATCTTAATGTTTTTAGTTTTATATCCTGGCTTTATAAATATCAACATATAATATTACCATATAATATTTAAACTTAATATTTAAGTTTAGATTATTTAAAGTCTCCTTTTGTTAAATTTCTAAAATTCAAAATTGAAATGTCTTTTTAAAGTGGATGAATTTGTTTTTGTTGAAGCTGAGATTTGTTTCTACTAAAGATGATTTTGTTTTCTTTATTGTATTTAAGAAAATGATTCAGGCAATAGTTGCTGTGTTTCAAGTAACAACTCCATTTTATTGTTTAATATTAAGTTCTTCTTCTTTTGTATTATCTGCTTGTAAACACCCTGTGAGGGGTTACTATCACTGTTTCAGTAGAATCAATCAATGCTAGCAGATAAAGAATTGGTGGTCAGAGATTTTTTTTTTTTTTTTTTTTTTTTTTTTTTTTTTTTTTTTTTTTTTTTTTTTTTTTTTTTTTTTTTTTTTTTTTTTTTTTTTTTTTTTTTTTTTTTTTTTTTTTTTTTTTTTTTTTTTTTTTTTTTTTTTTTTTTTTTTTTTTTTTTTTTTTTTTTTTTTATGCTGGATTCGATGTGCTCAAATGACTGCTTATGCAGTTTGGAAACGTGGTAACTAGTAATCTAAATAGATCCTGGTATTACTGTGTTATGTTCGTCCTTACATAGCCAAGCATAGGAAATCGCTTAAGATCTTTGATTTTAAGTACCATCTTTTCTGCCACCAAAACAAAAATTAATGTTACTTTGTAAGAGACACATTTCATAATCTTTACAAATAATTATTGAAACAGCTGAATTTTATTAATAATATTTCAGCTTAAGAGGATGGAGTGTTTTTGTTTTCCTTTCATTTCTAAACCCTCATGATAAATCCATAGGAAAAGTATTCTTGCAGAGGCATGAGAAATGACAGAACTTTTAATGTGTACTAACTTTATGCAAGGCAGATTTAATTCAATATATTAGATTGTCTGTTAACACTTAGAGTGAAGGCTGGAGATGTAGCTAACAGGTAGAACATGTGCTTAGCATTAAGCCTCTATTCATTAGTGGCACATTAAAATTATATTCAAAGCATTCAAAGCCAGGAGTGCACATACTTGGTCTTTGACACAATCTCAAACAACATTAGCAAATGATTTATTATGTGAGCAAATATTTGCATTTTATGTGGAATAAAATGATTTGCAGTTATTGATCCAGGCAGAGTAGATTTGTTCTGATTTCTCACAAAGTTGGTTCTATCTTATCTAATTGGACAGGAAGCATCAGAAACATGGTGCCTCTATTGGAAATTTTACATATTGAAGTTGTCACATCGCTCCAGCTTCCTGAGCTACAAATAGTACTGTAATACAATAAGAACATAAAAACATCTTTTTTAAAGTTTGCAAAGAAACATGAGATAGTTTATAAGAAAAGCAGAGTTCTGTGTCATGTTTTCTAAGATACTGATCAAACAGGGTTGGATTTGTTATTCAAGGATTCCTGGATTCTATTAGTCAGAGTCTCCTAGAGATGCTGGTACCTGTTTCTCAATGTCCTCCTTTTAAGCTCTTTATTATTAACATCTTAGGAAAATCAAAGCCTCAAGTTATTGATCTGATTGACTGCTGGGCTGAATTCATTCAACCAAAGTAAAACTAGAAAATGTTCCCGCACATAGTAACAGCAAGGGACTGTATTTCAGTTCACAACATAATGGACATGCCATTTATTTAGTTCAATACACCACAATCTTACTGTTGAAGATTATGAATTTAGGTTTAAATGCTATAAATAAAGAATAGCTATGGACTTGTGCTGTCATCTTGCAGCCAGAATTTCTGTTTGGATACTGATTCTACATCCTGTGATTAGGGAACACTGTAGGTTATCTTCTGCCCATATTTTCTGATGATGTCAAAGTGATAATAATAATAATATATCTTTACTGGATATTGGAGAGGACTGCATTAAACCACATAGATTCCTATTTCATACTATTTTGAACTGACGACATAATACATATAAATCATTTTTCTGTCATTGTAATAGCTATCTTTTAAAATATATAGCTCAATATATGATAAGTACAAAAAGGATGTAATAAAATAATCATATGAATAATTTAGCCATTCATTATAACAAATAATGAAATTAATTCATTGCTTGAAAATTAAACCAAATTTAAATTAAGAATATGGCCTGAAATATATAACATCTAGTTTTTAAGTAAATTAGAATGATTTATTCAACAGAAGAGACAAAGTTTTCTAAAAATGTACATTTGGAAAGAATTCTCACATTTGGAAAGAATTCTATCTGTAAAATGCAATATATACACACACACACACACACACACACACATATATATATATATATATATATATATATATATATACTCCTTTGTAATTACCTGGGTGCTTCTAGTTTGTCAGTATTCCACCTAGTTAATGTGGGATTAAGTGATTGGTTGTCCTTGAAATAGCTTATGAATATAATCCCTTGTATAGTCTCCATACTGAAGAAAGAACGTGAACAGTTGGACAATTTCCTATACAATAAAGACAATATGAAATGCTTAAAAGGATAACTTATAGTTTAAACACAAAGACTCACAAGGATATGGGAGTTTTACAGAAACATGATTGATTTTTTTTTTTTTTTTTACATTATATCAGACTGAAATAATCTAGACTCATATAGAACACAGACCTCTCAGCCTGCCTGTGAGGTTGATTCAAGATAGAATTATCAGAGGTTGGAAGATCCAAACTTTCAGTGGAATGATGCCTTGGGCTAGAGTCTACACCCTAATTACAAAGGGAAAGCCAGTAGACCACCACCATTTCTGAATCATTGCTTCCTGACTGAGAACTTGGGTGACTTGTTGCCTCACCTGTACCTCCATAATGATCTGTGAACATCACAACCCCTTGCTGCCCTATATTTCTTTTGTCCAAAATTTGATTATAACAATGAAAAAATACTAATACAGTATCTCTGCTTCCACTAATACAAGTCTTTTGACCTCTCTCCTGGCTTATTATAGCAAAGTCTACTAACCACCTTTTGGCTGCCATTAATCTCAGTAATCTATGGCTCTATTCCACTCCAACTAACAAGCAGATAATTTGAACAGAATATTTTAATTTATCCAGCCTCATGCACATATTAAAATGTCAGAGGAGAAATGTAACTCATAGTGGTCTACGTTCTGAATACAAGTAAACAAATGCTAATGAGTTTATACAATTGTGAAAAGAGTGAAAGCAGACTCACATATGTTGTTGTAGTTCATGCATATAAGAATTCTATATGTCTTTTTGGTATGCTACTTTAAGAATATTGGATGATTTTCAGCGTTTACTTTGTGTATACACATATACTATTTTTTTTCCAGGGAGTTTGTGTGGAGTTCAAAGGGCAGTTTGAGGCAGCAGATCTGAATTATGTGGTTTTAAGTATCCAACTCAGGCCCTTAGGCACAGTGGTGATGCCTCTCCCCATTTACCTGTACTGAAACATCTCGCTCGAGGTTCTCATTAGTTACACCCGGTACAGTCAAGTAATGTTTCTTACCATAGCAGAGCCTTTATTTGGTTTAATGGATAAAATGTTATATAATTTACAGAAGCATTTTCCTTTAATTTAATAGCATTGTGTACAATTTAAAGAATACGCTTTTTAAAAATCAGGACATAAATGTATGTCTTTGTTGCGAAAATTGTACGCAGTTCCAAAAGATACTAGAAGACATAAATGATAAATGAGATAAATCTTTAATAATAGTTGAAACTTAGAAATGTTTGACTAAGATAACATCTGGTGGATCTTACAAACGTACTATTGAATTTCAAAGTCGAGGCCATTGACACTGTTCTCTGCTTTCTTCTAGAATTGTGGTAAATTTTTCTGAAAGGTAGTTAAGTCCATAAATATTGGTTGAAGTTACAGCCCTTTCATATGAAGAAAATACCCTTTCTGAAAAAAGTGTTACTTTTGCCTTTGTAGTGTTGTAATATTTTTAATCAGTAAAGCTACAAAAGGCTCATGATCATCATTTTATCCCATTATATCAAGCAGTAGTAACTCAAAAACAGATAGATTAATGGTTCATCTTTCACATTAATTCACAAAGTTTCTCATACAAAATCAATTCTTTACTTGTGGGTTGCAACCCTTTTCGAGGTCTGGTGACCACTTCACAGAGGTCACCTATCAGATATTCTGCATATCAGATTACATTACAATCCACAACAGCAAAATTACAATTATGAAGCAGCAACAAAACAATTTTGTGGTTGAGGGTCACTGTAGCCCGAGGAACTATATTAAAGTGTGAGAGCATTAGGAGGCTTGAGGTCCACTGTCATATAACAAGTCCCTGTGCTGTGAGTATCATCATGAAATTTAGATGTTGGTTAGGGAATTTAAAACAGAAGAGGCCTTCAACTCAAATGGATAGAGACTAAGCAGAGAGGGTCCAGAAAAACTCAGGATACCATGTATGAATCAGGACTTGTTGATCTCACACTCAAATATCCTTACACTTCATCATACATCAAATAAACAGTTGTGTCTTCCATTCAGTGTGGCAGATGCAACATGATATTGATTGTCATTTTCTGTATTTCAATGAATTATCCATTTGTAAATTATTTTAGAAAAGTATTAACATAATAATATGTTCATTTTAACCTTTGCTCATATGCTTTATGTTAAATATGCCATATTATTATATTTACTTTAAAATGGACTTTAATGGGTTTATATGTGGTAAATCAACTGTCAAATAGTTTTATACCATGCTTAGAATTGATTAAAAATTTATTTTCTTTGTATTCTGCATAGCTTAGTGATCTCATCACAAATAATAGGAGAAGAAACATTATTCTTATTTATTCATTTACTGTGTGAGAAAATGTTTCTATGCATGAATGTGCTATATCACATGTATATAGGTCAAAAGATAATGTGTGCGAACTGGTCATCTCCTTTTATCATGGGGATTCAAACTCCAGTAATCAAGTTTGGCAAATTATACTGTTACCAGCTGAGCCATTTCACTGGCCCACAAATATTATTTTAATGTCATTTTCTTGCACATATTTTACATTTTTATTTATTGGCAGGAATATGTCCTATTAACATAGATCAATTCTAAATGCATGCATTCTCATTGCTTTGACTCTGACAATGACTATGTCTATGGTCCTTATTTCCTCCATGATTAGATCTTAGTTTAAGTTGTCAAACTAGCAGTTTACTGTTAGAGGTTGTGAAAAATGCTACATCGCCTTTATAAATAATGAATCAACAAATATAAAATATTTGATACCTGTTTTAATTTAGGTAAGAGTTTTTTTTAAAAACTTAGAGGAAAAATTCCACAGAATATTTTTGAATAGGCAACTGCCTTCTTGGTTATTTGTTTGGATAATTTTCATAGCTACAGTTTGCTCACCAGGCTAACATTCTGACAAGAAGTCAGGCATGAGAACAGAGCAAGATATGTCATGATTATACAAGAAGGGCACGTTTGCCTCTGTAAGATGTTTCATTCTGATCTGAACCCTGAATTTTATTATGCTCAGCTGATAAAATATTCCATTTGAATTAGATATCTCACATTTCCGTTGCCAAAGGAAATGTTATATAGCATGTATTTTTCTTCCTCAGAGTGTAAGAGGCCAAAGCAGGGATCTACTTTGCAGAAAACTATGCCATATTGAATTCTTCTTGGTGAAGTCCTTAAAAATACAACATTTTAAAATTATTTTATGTGATATTTATATATTTCATATAGGTTTTATTTAATAAAGGAATCCATTAGCTTGTTTTCAGATATTCACTGTTTTAATTATTTGCATTTTTAATCTGCACATGGAAAATGCTCAGGAGTTAGACATTTAATATAAATTAACTGTGGATTATTTCCTCAAGTTGAAATATCAAAGATATTTTCTATAATATTTAAATTAATTTGTGACAAAAATAATAATACCTTTTGCTGTTTAGCAACGATTTCTACATAGATTTCATAAGCCACATTAAAAAAAAAAAGACTCTATGGCTTGAAAGAATGAGAAGATGATTTCTTCCAAGGAGCAGTTCAAAAAGAAACCATCTATCATAGTTCTTATGATGTCATAAAAGGGGGAACACATACTTTTTCTGGTCTTGTTCTATGATTCTGTGAAAGGAATTTCCACTTCTTTGTTCATTGTAGCTACTGTGAGCCAGTTTGCACATGTACATTCTAGCAATTGGAAAGAGAAAGGTATGGCTAGAATATGGTCTAGAGCAGCCAATAGGAAGTTCTATATGATTCCTCTCCTATATGGCTAGTGATAATGACATGCATTTACAGGTTTACAGAAAGGTTAGGAATACATTGGTATGATTTAGCATTTAGCAGAAAAGTTTCACACAATCTAATAATATATTCAGATGGCAAGGAAACTCATTGAACTAATGTAAAACTCTAATTCAACATATTCTACTGCATGATTTCATAAGTAATATATGCTTCCAAAGTCACAAAATATTGAGCTGATCAAAGAATCAGTAAACACTACCATATAAATTAAATAAACTTCATAAAATGGAACAAGTTGAGGCTGAGTAATTATATTCCCATGCATTTATGATCACAATATACAGCACTAAGAAGTTGCTATAGACTACTCATGCATAAATCACATCATTAATTGGTTTATTCTAGGAATGTCTCCAGGCGCAATTCTAAACCTCCTTAAGTGGGGAGCATTATAAGCTACGCTAGTATAAATCCAGCTCTTCTAAAACACAGTTAACATGGGGTATGGCAGACAACAACAGAGTGTCATGTTTGCTTTTAACTACAGGGGCAAGAGAAATAGCCTAACAACATGAGTCACTGGGGGACAAGAAGAGAATACAAATACTCCAGTTACACTACAGCATGGGCACTCTAATGCACATATTTGTAGAAGAACATGTATTTGTGTATGTTGTATGCATTACTTGAATTTTTATATCTATGTCTACTAATTATGTTTACTAATTAATGTTTATAGATGTGCCCATGTTTTCCTTGTATCCAGCAGGCATTTAACATTTCACTTAAGAAAAATCATGAAACACATTAGAGATAATAGAATTTTTTATGATTGTGTCTGTGTTTTCTTTACTTTAACTTTTCTAATGTATTTTTAATTGTGATCCTAGCCTTTAATGGGCTGAGCCATCTCTCCAGCTCTCTTCTCAATTACACGTGTCTGTATGCATCTTGCAGGCTCATTCCTTATACTACACTGAGGTGTTGTATGATCAGAAAATGCTCAACACTCTCATCACTGGTCATTTTTAACCCACTAAGGCTTTGTAGCAGTGTGCATATTTATTTATTATTGCTATAACATTATTCACTATTATGAAGGGGAGAAGTAACCCAACATAGTTTTAATTTCTAAAATTTTCCTGTTCTTATCTAATTACACAATTTTTTCTTTTCACTTTTTTTTCTCCTTCTGTAAGACTTTCTTTTCTCTTTGTTTTCTCTCTTTATCCTCTTTCCTTTTTTTGGTGAAAAACCTAGGCAAGAGTTAAAATTGTTTAATTACAGTTACATACATGCCATGATGCCTGGATTCTGCTGTCAGGGTGTATGCTGTGTACTGTGTACTGGATGCAATACAATGGACAAAGCCACAGCCACATGGATTTTGCTTGTGTTTGTCTTGTTTTGCTCAATAGATTTTTCTGGCATTATGATTTTAACAGAAAAAAAAGTATTACATTTGAAACACTTAAAATGCAACTCATGAGAATGGGAAACTTGTTTTATCAACTTCCAAGGTTAGAAATTCAGAGTTGCTGTCCTTTGAAGCTCTGCAGGAGAGGCAATGACTGGCTCCAGGGAGTCTGGTCACATGGTTTGACCTTCTCCTGCTCTTGAGTATCTTAGTTCACTATCTGATGACTTTTCTATTCATAGCCATTATCAACTGTAATAATATATTTATATCACATTATTACAGTGAAAAAATGCTTCTGTATGAAACACATGAAAAAGATGCTTATTGAGAGCGCTCTGTGGTGTATCTAGTGACAGCTAAAACCATTGCTTTCTCATCAAGTGATGACCTGTTTAACCTTGCACTCTGGAATTTTTACCCATGGATATAATTGCTCATAACTCTAGTATAACACACTTCTTAACTAATATAAAACATATGGTTTATATCTGAATTGTGCTTCTCTGTAGCTGATGAGATTTGTTAGGTATATTTATAATTTTAGATGAACAGTCAATGGTACAGTGTCTCATATATATATGTGTGTGTGTGTGTATTAAAGCCTCTAGGCTATTTTTTGCAGGACTTTATCTAACATGGTCCTGTGTCTCACTTACACTTTCAGCTTTGCATCCTGAATTTGAAGAAACACAGTGGTTGTTGGAAAGTATCCCTTGATATTTCAATCATCATCCACTGAACAAACCCCATATGTTGGTGTTTTGTTTACCTTTTGGAGAAACCCAGAAACAAAAAATTATTTACTTACCATTTGTATATTTTATAGCATCATAGATATCTTTTACTTTCTAAGCTGAATATTCACTATTATGCCATAATATTCACATGTATGCCATGCTAGAACTTCTTTCATTTTGGGCAATTAAACATTATTTGGATAATTAAAAAGTCACCATTATATACAATTTTTGTTTTTATTGCCAAGTTATTTTTTAATGTAAATATATGAGATTTCTTAGGTTTTGAATAACAACATACATAGTATATAAATGAAAGAACATCAAGAAAAAAAATTTGTCCTAGGATTTTATCACCCCATAATGAATATAGTGTATTTAAGAGTATTATTTATTTTGTTTATGTTCTTATAGATTGAATTTCCAGGAAACCAAAACTAAAATTTGAGAGTAACCTTCTCTCAATAATTTCTATTATCTGTGAACAGAGAGTGCAGGAATATAAACATATGGACTAGTTACAATACATCCTTCAGAAATGGGGGCCAGCGTGCATTCCTACATAATAGCTTGTTTGCCTATATAAAAGGTAGACCCGAGGAAAGACAATTTCTAAGGTAAACAGTTGCCTTCTGCAATAGATAACACCTGGAGACAGTCTTGTCTGCAAAACCTGAAGAGCCAGTGTGCCTGAGAGTCCACACTCAGGTCCTAGGGCAGTGTCCCTGTAGCTAGAGTGTTCACACCCAGGTCCCAGGGTAGTGTCTGGAGTCACAACTCATATCCTTGCCATGATATCTTTCCCACTTTTTGTTTGTCCCTGTTTTAGGAATCTCAGGCAACAGTTAATCCCACAGTGGTCTTGCTATTTAACTATTCTAATTACTCTGAGTTCTCTACACAAAGAATATTTTATTTATTTAAGCTATAACTGTGCTCAGCATACTGTGAATTATGAGATCATTTCGATTAAGTATGGATGGCATCTTTAGATACTACTTAAAACATTTTCTGAGATTTCTGAAGTTAATGAGCAAACTTCTGAGACACATAATAAAACTTGATGAAATAGGACTGAAGGCTTCCTTTTGCTCCAATCTCTGAGGTACTGATTGAGGTTAATTTTATAACCTGATTATGTTGCTATAAACAACTGCACATAAGCTACAAATCTAGGTTGTCAGGTTCAAATTTCAGTTTTGAGACTTCAGCAAAGAAATAAGATGGGATTGGTCAGTGAAAGCAGAGACCTAAAGCAAGTGAGTAAAATATTAAAATAAGGAGTACAGTGGAAATACACACACACATGCACACACACAGGCGCGCGCGCACACACATACACACATTCACACACAGTCACACTGTACTGGCTAGGTTTGTGTCAACTTGACACAGCTGGAATTATCACAGAAAAAGGAGTTTCAGTTGGGGAAATGCCTCCATGAGATCTAGCTGTGAGGCATTTTCTCAATTAGTGATCAAGGGCCCCTTGTGGGTGGGACCATCTCTGGGCTGGCAGTCTTGGGTTCTATAAGAGAGCAGGCAAAGCAAGCCAGAAAGGAACATCCCTCCATGGCTTCTGCATCAGCTCCTGCTTCCTGCCCTGCTTGAGTTCCAGTCCTGACTTCCTTGGTGATGAACAGCAATGTGGAAGTGTAAGCCAAATAAACCCTTTCCTCCCCAACTTGCTTTTTGGTCATGATGTTTGTGCAGGAATAGAAACCCTGACTAAGACGCACACTCACACACAAGAAACACTTACTGGCAGTTATGATACACATTGAAACTTCATCATCTGATGTTCCAGAAACAGAAGGATCAGAGTTCATAATATATCTCTGCATAGCAAGTTTGAGGCCAGCTTGGTGTACTTGACATTATATATCCAAGAGATAATCCAAGCCTAGAGAGACAGATCAATCACTAATGTGATCATCGTGAAAACATGAGTACCTCATTTTGATCTCCAGAAATCATGAGAATATATAAATATACATGTCAGGTATGATAGAGTGATTATAGTTTAGCACCTTGCGTGTCAGAGACAAGTAGGTCTCTGAAACTAGCTGGAATCCCAGCCTAGAATAGTTGGCATTCCAGGCCACTGTGAGACCTGGTCTCCAAAATATATAGATAGATGATAGATAGATAGATAGATAGAAAGATAGATAGATAGATAGATAGATGATAGATGGTAACTGAAGAATAACGCCTATGATAGACTGTTATTTTGCTATTGTCACTTTAATTCAGAATTGAGCCTTTTCTATCTAGTTGAATGTTTAGACAGTCTCAAAACAGGAGTGGATGTTTTTCACAGGGATTTCTGAATAACTTTATTTATTTATGAAGTAAGTATGAGGTTTAACAAGGCATGAGGTTATATCTTTCTCCAAAACCATCTGTACTATTTAAATTATAACTGAACTGTTCTACAGGGCTGCTTTTAAGCAAGACCAAAGCCTTTCCAGGCCCTCTGTTTTGCTTTGACATTTCTGACTGGGTTCTTCAAAGGAAGATTTTAAAATATTAAGTAATAAGAAGGATATGAGGGCAGCAATAAAGACAATTGTATTTTATATCTCTATTGTGATAGCCTCATTTTCAGGAGCAAATCTATTTTTCTTGACCCATGTTTCTGTAGGGGTTTAAATAGTAATAATCATGTAAGAGCTGTATTAAACAGAATTAAGCTAGTAAAGGTTCACAACATGCATAAAACCACATATGCACACACAGAGATCAGACAGAGATAAATATTAAAAAATGGATTTTACTGAGATGAAATGTATCAGAAAATTAGTGAGATTATTTTTAAGACACTTGAAAAATACATTATTGGTCTTGCTGAGATTAAAGGAAGCCAGGTGTCAGCTATTGATTTAGGTATTCTGCAGTTTAGCTCAGCCACACACAGGTGGGAATGAGGCAAAGGATATGTTTATTTTAAGGATCAGAGTGCTTCTTTTTAGAGACCTTCAGTGGCTTGATTTCATTTAGCATGCTTGTGCTTTTCAGCATCTGTTCAGACATAATCTATACAATAGATGATCTTGGGAATGGAAAGAGCTAATTTATGGTATAACTTTGCATTTGTACTGTTTTTAAAATGACTTTAACATAAATGTAAATTACTTATGAAATGCTTTGCCACAATACTTTGATGTTCTTTTACTACATGCAAGAAATTAAGGTATTCTTGTCATGACCTTAAAATAATTATAAGTAAATTTGAGTATTGATATACTAATTTAATATTGATGAACCACACAATCTCTCACAGGTCATTCTCCAGTACTTGATTCACTTACATCATCATTTGATCTACTTACATTATATAATAGCTCTTCTTGTCACAAACCATGACTATGCAAGTTTAAGAAAGTTATAAATTTTTAGAATTTGATGATGTCTGTCTTACCTTTAGGATTATCATTTTATTCATGTATGTATCTGTGAGCCTGCATGAACACACTCATGCAGAAGACTGAGGAGGACAGACTTGGATATAGGATCTCCTGGAGCTATTGCTTGAAGTGTTGGTGAGCCATCTTGTCTTTGTTGGGAAAGGAATGCAAATCCTTTGGAAGAGCAGGAAGCCATTTCTCTAACCCTAATATTTATAATTTTTTAAAGTAATTATGAGAATATGCCAAGATCTGTGTGGTGGCAAACTGAGTTTGTAAAATGCACACCGTTTTGCAGTTTGGGAGGATTTTGATATACCTTAATTTTTCCATAAAGAAAATTCAGCAGAGGCATGAAAGCTTTAAAAATTACTCAAAATCTGTTACCCCAAGGATAGAATTTCAAAACAAGACAAATGTTCACCATAACAGTGTGTGAACAACTGTGGCTCATTTACCCAAAGGGAACTTTGTATGGAGGTGGGTACTGTGATGGGCTTCTTTACAGTATTTCTTTGCAGAAAATAGTTACTAGGGTACTTTATCTGGTAATAGTGGTGGGATAGTTACTTCTGTGTTACTAGTATAATAAAAAGTGATTCATCTGATGGCTCTGAAAAAAATACACTGTCAAGAAATGGGGGTTCCTGTCAGAGGGCCTGTTATAATTGTGCACGGCCTCTGGGGGTTAGGAGTAGACCATACCAAAATCAAGGGCATACACAAGACCCTCAGTCCGTTAATATTAAGACAGAATTTGCTAGCAACTGCTAAGCCTTGGAATAGTAAGTAACTTGATCTCCACAAGAAAAGGCAGTTGAGTACTGTTTTGATTTTCATCTTTTGAAACTGGAACTTGTAAACACATCAAAGTTGTGCACAAGTTATTGGCACATGAATAAAGTACAATTAATTAGTAGATACTGTTTCAAGTTGCTAATTTTGTGACTGGTATGCCCCTAAATATTATATTATAGACCTTAGCATATTTTTAAATGATAAAAAAGATTTTAAAAACTGCGTTCAATCTGACACATATATTTAGCCACACAAAATGTATGTATATTTTTAATGTACATGATATTCAATATAGCACATGCTAAGCATGGCAAAAAGGTTTAAGGCAATTTATAATTTATTTGGGAGTTGATATTCAAAAGGCAGCTAAATAGGAACTTATAATAATATTCAAAATAGTTTATATCTCAACCTGTGATTAAGGTACTTATACTTAATACTGGGATCCCTACAGTATAGCATTAAATTTTAACACAGTCCAGGATAAAGTGTGTATATTTAGATTTTCACTGTTTAGAATGAAATCTCAGGATGTCATACACAATGTGCTTTAGATAAGACGTCCCATACACAGTAATGCTGTAAAGGCCTTTATACAAGCATATTCTTTTTGAAATTGTGGTGTAGTAATAGTCCTGATATATGCAGGAACTCATTGAATGGCACATATATTTGTGCCCTTGGTGGAAGTGTCTCTAAGTTTAATCCTGTATTAGATCATTAACTGGTGGATAAATTGACCCTTGCCTTCCCTCTCATTTGAGGACCAGGGACTAGCCCTGCCAATTTAAGTATCCATATAAAAAATGAGCAAATATTTTGCTCCCAGTGGCTGACTTTAGACTTAAGGTGGTTATGGAATTCTTTTTTTTTAATCCTTCTTAGCTGTGGGTAGGGAATGACCTTAATTTAGAAGATATATTCACCCACCCATCCCAAAATGCAGTGCTGCCATCTTCAGAACAAATGACACTTGAAGTGACATTTATATTTTAATTTTAGCCCCTGAGTTCTGATTTTTATATGGCCCTATTTATGCAAATCTCAAGTGACCAAAACTCATTTGAGTGACTGATTCCTAAGCTGTTTTTAATCTGGCTTTACTCTGCTATCACTGTATTGATTACAGTTATACTCTCTCCACCAAATCCTAGTAGAGAAAAAACAAGCTCATGACTGCAAAAACTCAGGATTATATCTTAACCCTGTAATCATGTGCCAATACAGCCTACCTAAAGATCCATTTGGTAAGCTAATGGGAGACTTCTTGAAACCAGAAGGAACTATGAGTATCTAAGCATTAGTACCAGGTATATCATTGCTGGACCAAAGTATGGACCAGATACTGACATTTTTTGGTCCAGGGTCAGACCAACAAACCAATTCAGACTATTTTACCCAGCGCTTAGGCAGAACCATCTTAATTCCTGTTATGAGATCCATGAACCAGTGACCTCGTGGTTGACTGAGAAACAGTAGAATCATTGCCCCCAAGGATGACTGAGTCACAGTAACAGTACTTGATATGGTTTTAATTTTCTACATTGCAATTATGGAAACCACAAAAGGAAAAGGTCCTAACCTTATGAAACCAGTCTCAAAAGACTAGAAAATTGTATTAGTTCGAGCCAACTCAATGGAACAAAACTATTATATATGTATTAGAAATTCATATGGAGTTTAGAATTGCTCATTCCATGTCTGTGAAGAGTTGAGTTGTAATTTTGATGGGGATTGCATTGACTCTGTAGATTGCTTTTTGGTAAGGTAGCTATTTTCACTTTTAAGTTTATGGATCCATGAGCAGTGAAGACCTTTCCATCTTCTGAGTTCTTCTTTGATTTCTCTCTTCAGGGACTTGAAGTTCTTGTCACACGGATCTTTCACATTCTTGGTTAGAGTTATACCAAGATATTTTATATTATTTGTGTCTATTGTGTATGAGTTGTTTCCCTCATTTCTTTTTCACCCTGTTAATCATTTGTATAATGGAGGCTACTGATTTGTTAGAGTTAATTTTATATCCAGCCACTTTGCTGAAGTTCTGTATGGCTGTAGAAGTTCTCTGGTAGAATTTGGGGTGGGGCCACTTATGTATACTATTATATCAAGTAATGATAACATGACTTTTTTCTTTCCAGTTTGTATCCCCAGGATCTTCTTTTATTGTGTAATTGCTCTAGCTACAACTTGAATTACTATATTGAATGGATAGGGAGAGAATGCCTAGCTTTGTCTTGTCTTTAATTTTAGTTTAGTTGCTTCTAGGTATTGTAATTTGTCAAAGGCTTTTCAGCATCTAATTAGATTATCATGTTTTTTTTTTTTTTTTTTTTTTTTTCCTTCATGTTTGAGCCTAGCATGGCTGTCCTCTGAGAAACTCTACTAGCAGGTTAATGAAGCCGATGAACATATTTATAGCTAACCATTCGACTGAGGTTGGGTCCCTAATGGAACAGTTAGGGGAAGGATTGAAGGAGCAAAAGGCGATGACAACACTATAGGAAAACCAATAGCATCAACTAACCTGGACCCTTTAGATCTCCCAGAGATTAAGCCATCAACCAAAGAGTATACATGTGCTTTTATGTGG
>LR753860.1:79264-95217 GCA_902729485.2 Mus minutoides
AGTTGGCCATCAGTGGGAAGAGAGGCCCCTTGGTTATGCAGACTTTTTATGCCCCAATACAGGGGAACGCCGGGGCCAGGGGGTGGGAGCGGGTGGGTAGGGTAGCAGGGCCGGGAGGGGGGAGGATATAGGGAACTTTCTGGATAACACTTGAAATGTAAATGAAGAAAATATCTAATAAAAGTTGAAAAAAAAAAAGGAAAAAAAAAAGATTGTTAAAAAAAAAAAAAAAGAAAAAAAAAAAACATGAGTATCTTCTCAGTAACCTGTTTTAAGTAGTAAACTTAATCCTCAATCCTTATTAAATATGTTGGCAGCACAATAGTGAGAAGGATAGGAGATGAATGAAGTAAAATGGGTCATTTTTCTTTTAAAAAGTCATTGGTTTAAAAATAGACATGGAACTATTTTAAATAACTTGATTTTTCATCTCTGGTGAACTTACTGTAGGCAAATTTAATTACATGCATTTTCACTAAATACATACATTTTTCCTCATTCTTATTGACTGATTTCACTTCTCTTTGTGTACAAAAGGAACTGTCAATAGTGCAAAGTGCCTCTTCCACCACCTATTAGCTCATGTTGAAATATGGAGACTTTCTATCATAGATAGAACTTCATTGATGACTGTGTTTCTAATAGCTCAATACATAGTACTTGGGGATTGAATTCACACAACAGATGGCATTAATATATGCAACTTTCATTCATGGCTGAGTTAGAGTTTTGGGAATCTCAGTATTGGTTTGGTGCTTGAGAAAAAGAAAATAGAGAGGGCAGCACAGGAAGGAAAAAGAATGAAGTTCAAAGACTAGAGGGAAAGGCTGCTCACTGGCATTAATGTCCTGGTGCAATGGACTTATCTAACCCCAGGGATATTGATACTGAAAAATTGGTTACTACATTGATCTGTGATGAGCAGCATAGAAGTTGATCACTTGTGGTATGCTACGATCTATCATTAGTAACTCTTCTAATATTTTATATGGGGGTGACCTTCTCTCATGTTCTCTATTACGATGAAGGTCTAATGCCAGGAAATGTTCTTAAGTTTTCTGTGAATTTCCAGATACTTAAAAATGACATCATTTATCAGACTCACCTCACTTCATCTCACTCTTCAACACTAAAGTGTTACACATTTCATATATTTTTTTCTTTTTTTATTATTATTCTTTAATCATTTTTACTTTCCAGTCCTTATTGTTACACCCCTCAACCTGTTCGCCTTCTGACAGTTGCTCATAATATTCCTCCTCCCTCCTCCCTTGTCTACAAGATGATGTCCACCACCCTCACCACACCAGACCTGCTCACCCCCTGAGGCCTCAAGTCAACCAAGGTTTAGGTGCTTCTTCTCTCACTGAGGCTAGACCAGGCAGGCAGTCCTCTGCTATATATGTGTCTGGGGCATCATATCAGCTAGTGTATGCTGCCTGGTTGATATCTCAGTGTCTGAAGGATCCCAGGGTCCAGTTTAGTTGAGCCTATTGGGATCCTATGGGATTGACCTCCTCTTCAGCTTCTTCCACCTTTTCCCTAATTAATCTTAGAGCCTGAACCAATAGAGAGATCTCCCATGATCATGTATTGATAAGAATTACATAGTAAAAATGGCCATCCTACCAAAAGCAATCTACAGATTCAGTGCAATCCAGATCAAATTTCCAGCACAATTCTTCAAAGGCATGGAAAGAAATTCTGAATTTAATCTAGAAAAATCTTTTTTTTCAATTTTTTTTAATTAGATATTTTCTTAATTTACATTCAAAATGCTATCCCAAAAGTCCCCTCCTCTTCCTCCTTCCCTGCTCCCCTGCCCACCCACTCCTACTTCTTGGCCCTGGCATTCCCCTGTATTGGGTCATATAAAGATTACAGTACCAAGGGGCCTCACCTCCCAATGATGGATGACTAGGCCATCTTCTGCTACAAATGGAGCTAGAGACACGAGTTCTGGGGGTTCTGGTTAGTTCATATTGTTGTTCCTCTTCTAGGGTTGCAGGCCCCTTCAGCTCCTGTGGCTCTATCTCTAGCTTCTCCAATGTGGGCCCCGTGTTCCCTCTTATAGATGACTGTGAGCATCCACTTCTGTGGGAGTCAGCTATATCAGGGTCCCTTCAGTAAACACTTGCTGTCCTATGCAATAATGTCTGAGTTTAGTGACTGATTATGGGATGGATCCCCAGTAGGTTAGTCTCTGTATGGTCCATCATTTCATCTTAGCTCAAAACTTTGTCTCTGTAACTTCTTTCATGGGTATTTTGTTTCCTATTCAAAGGAGGAATGAAGTATCGACATGGTGGTCTTCCTTCTTGATTTTCTTGTGTTTTGCAGATTGTATCTTGGGTATTCTAAGTTTCTAGGCTAATATCCATTTATCAGTGAGCACATATCCAATGACTTCTTTTGTGATTGGGTTATCTCACTAAGGATTATGTCCTCCAGATTCATCCATTTGCCCAAGAATTTCATAAATTCATTTTTTAATAGCAGAATAGTAATCCGTTGTATAAATGTACCACATTTTCTGTATCCATTCCTCTGTTGAGGGACATCAGGGTTCTTTCCAGCTTCTGGCTATTATTATTATTTTTTAAATTTTTTTCTCTTTATTAGATATTTTCTTCATTTACATTTCAAATGTTATCCAGAAATTTCCCCTTACCCTCCCGCATCCCCGCCATGCTCCCCCACCCACTCCCTCCCACATAATGGCCCTGGCGTTCCCCTGTACTGGGGCATATAAAGTCTGTCTGACCAAGGGGCCTCTCCTCCCAATGATGGCCAACTAGGCCATCTTCTTCCATATGTGCAGCTAGAGGCATGAGCGCAGGGGGAACTAGTTAGTTCATGTTATTCTTCCACCTCTAGGGTTGAAAACCCCTTCAGCTCCTTGGGTAATTTTGCTAGCTCCTTCCTTGGGAGTCCTGTGTTCCATCTAATAGCTGACTGTGAGCAACCACTTCTGTGTTTGCCAGGCACTGGTATAGCCTCCCATGAGACAGCTATATCAGGTCCCTTTCAGCATTATCTTGCTGGCATATGCTATATTGTTTATTTTGGTGGCTGAATATGGGAAGGATCCCTGGCATCTGCAGTCACTGGTTGGTCCTTCCTTTTGATTCAGCTTCACACATGATCTCTGTAACTCCTTCAGTGTGTGCTTTGTTCTTAATTCTAGGAAGGGGCAAAGAGACCACATTTTGAACTTCATTCTTCTTGAGATTCATGTGTTTAGTAAATTGTATCTTGGGTAGTCTAGGCTTCTGGGCTAGTGAGTACATGTTATGTGAGTTCTTTTGTGATTGGGTTACCTCACTCAGGATGACACCCTCCAGATCCATCCATTTGCCTAGGAATTTCATATATTCATTGTTTCTAATAGCTGAGTAGTACTCCATTGTGTAAATGTACCAAATTTTTTGTATCCATTCCTCTGTTGAGGGACATCTGGGTTCTTTCTAGCTTCTGGCTATTATGAATAAGGCTGCTATGAACATAGTGGAACATGTGTCCTTATAACCAGATGGAAACTCTTCTGGATATATGCCAAGTAGAGGTATTGCTGGATCTTCCGGTAGTACTATGTCCAATTTTCTGAGGAACCGCCAGACTGATTTCCAGAGTGGTTGAACAAGCTTCCAGTCCCACCAACAGTGGAGGAGTGTTCCCCTTTCTCCACATCCATGTCAGCATCTGCTGTCACCTGATTTTTTGATGTTAGCCATTCTTACTGGTGTGAGGTGGAATCTCAGGGTTGTTTTGATTTGCATTTCCCTGATGATTAAGGATGTTGAACATGTTTTCAGGTGCTTCTCAGCCATTCGATATTCCTCAGTTGAGAATTCTTTGTTTAACTCTGTGCCCCACTTTTTAATGGGGATATTTGATTTTCTGGTGTCCACCTTCTTGAGTTCTTTATATATATTGGATATCAGTCCCCTATCAGATTTAGGATTGGTAAAGATCCTTTCCCAATCTGTTGGTGGGCCTTTTGTATTGTTGACAGTATCTTTTGCCTTACAGAAGCTTTGCAACTTTATGAGGTCCCATTTGTCAATTCTTGATCTTACAGCACAAGCCATTGCTGTTCTATTCAGGATTTTTTCCCCAGTGCCCATATCTTCGAGGCTTTTCCCCACTTTCTCCTCTATAATTTTCAGTGTCTCTGGTTTTATGTGGAGATCCTTCAACCACTTAGACTTGACCTTCGTACAAGGAGATAAGAATGGGTCAATTCCCAGTCTTCTACATGATAACCGCCAGTTGTGCCAGCACCATTTGTTGAAAATGCTGTCCTTTCTCCACTGGATAGTTTTTGCTCCCTTGTCAAAGATCAGGTGACCATAGGTGTGTGGATTCATTTCTGGGTCTTCGATCCTATTCCATTGATCTACCTGTCTGTTGCTGTACCAGTACCATGCAGTTTTTATAACAATTGCTCTATAGTACAGCTTGAGGTCAGGCATGGTGATTCCACCAGAGGTTCTTTTATTGTTGAGAAGAGTTTTTGCTAATCTAGGTTTTTGTTATTCCCGATGAACTTGCTAATAGTCTTTTCTAGATCCGTGAAGAATTGAGTTGGAATTTTGATGGGGATTGCATTGAATCTGTAGATAGCTTTTGGCAAGATAGCCATTTTTACTATATTGATTCTGCCAATCCATGAGCATGGGAGATCCTTCCATCTTCTGAGATCTTCCTCAATTTCTTTCTTCAGAGACTTGAAGTTCTTGTCATACAANTGTGTGTGTGTGTGTGTGTGTGTGTGTGTGTGTATGTGCACGAGCATGCATGCGTGTTGGTATTTAATATTGCAACATTTTACTGAATATGCTTATCATCTATATGAGTTTTCCTCTGGGTTCTTAAAGATCTTTGATGTATAGATATATATAACCCCAAATAAAAACACATTCAAACCTTCCAGGCTTTTATGTATCTGCTTTATCCTCTTATTTCATTCCATTGCTTTAACTATAACTATGACTGAAGGCATTATGTGCAGAGAATGTACATCTTTGACTTTTATTAGATTTTTTTATCCCTCTGTTTTACATAGCATTGTATGTTGACTTATATGTTGCCTTATTTTGTTGAGACATGCCCACTGGGTTCCTAGATTCTCCACAATTTTCATACTAAAAGTATGGTGAATTTTGTCAGAGTATTTTTCTGAATCTAATGTTGTGATCATTTAATTTCTCTCCTCAAGTCTGTTTTGGTGATACATTGTATTTTTGGATTTATGTATGTTGAATCATGGTGGTTGGATCACATTTTTTGATGTGCTCTTCAATTTTGTTTGCCAGAACTTTTGTATCTATGTTCAGATTAGTCTATAATTCACTTTCTTTACTTGGTTTGAATCTGATTTTGGTATTAGATCAATACTGTCACAATAAAAGAATTTGGAAGTGTTCTCTTTATTTCCTACAGAATGATTTGAGGAACATTGGTTTTTTTTTTTTTTTTTTTTTTTTTTTTTTTTTTCTTTGTCCTTCTGGTAGAATTCTGTGACAATCAATCTGGATCTTTGTTTTTTATTTTGTAGAGATTTATTATTATTATTATTATTATTATTATTATTTTCATCATCATCATCATCATCATCATTATTTTGCTCTTCTCAAATGGTTCGGTACTGTTCTATAAAATCAAGTTCCTCTCCCCCAAAACAAAGAGTCAATTCATCTTAGTGCATCTTTCAACCCTCACTAGAGGAACTTCTGCTTGCAACAGTTTAATGTTAATATAAAGAGCTACAAACAGTTATGTGTGTGAGGTGCTTAGATCTATATAGTGCATCTGTATCATACATCTTAACCACAACACTCATGGTAGAAAAGGGGCCAGAAGGGCTGTAAGGCCAGAATGATTCAGTTAATGAAGACAGTATTACTGAACATTGTAATACAGTTTCACATGTGAGTTCACAGTGGCTGGTAAAGTCTACATACTGAAGATCACAACAGGACCAAGGCAGCCAACAAAATCCCAGCATGAATGAGATAGGAGCCAAGGCAACCCCAATTCTGAGGAACCTTTGGAAGGTCACTTTTCTTCAGGAATGAAGCCCTTGAAAAGCTACCTATGCTTCTGGAGATGGCCCCATACCTATGCATTTAGAGTCAACCCTTCAAAGAGCTTTTGAATACTTTCCCCAAAAGGAGCTCATAAAGTTTAGAGGTGATGAGATAGATAGGTGATATATTGTACCTGATACAGGAGGGGGTAAATTTGATACAAAATGTGCATGTATGAATACCAAAAATAGTCAATAGATGTTAATAACAATGCAATTAACTTTATGGGGTCCTTAGTAAATTCAAAAGTATTAATTCTGGTAAGTAAATCTCACTTGACCCCCTTGCTGGGAGTGAATACACAGTTATATCCTGTAGCTGAATCACATGTGCGTGTTTGTGCTTAGTACTATAACCCACAGGTCATGCATGAAAGGAAAATCAATTTAAGGAACTA
The DNA here is from genome assembly GCA_902729485.2 of Mus minutoides. Lineage (NCBI taxonomy): Eukaryota > Metazoa > Chordata > Mammalia > Rodentia > Muridae > Mus > Mus minutoides. Next base: position 85,754 of record LR753860.1, read on the forward strand.
AGAGTATTTGGCAACTACATTGATAATAGGCATGCTCTTTAATTTATAAATGATTGACAGTTAAAATATACTATCTTAATCTCTACCAGGGATTTCTGAATTAGATATTTTCTTTTTCCAGACAAAAGACAAAACTAAGACTCAGATACAGGTCTGATTATTGTTTTGGGTCTGGAAAGAGAAAAGAGATTAATTACCAAATGGAGGGCTCTACTTAGAGGTACGTGCAAAGTTCACATAAAGAGCAAAATGTCTTCCAGTATGTACATATTTAACAAGAATAAATGGGAATTTAAGCCAATTACCTCTAATATCATTTTTTGATTTATTATCATCTTAATAACTCATGAACAATTTGAACTTCAAATAATGATCCTTGTATGAGACTGCTGAAGGTTTTGAATGAATGTTTTATGACAATTTCTAATAAAAGTTTCAATAACTAGTTATTTCCTCTATATCTTCCCTTAATGAGCCCTGAGGGTGATGTCAGCTTGATTCTGGTAAGCCCCTGTGGCTGAAAGCTTTGCTGGTGCTCTCATAGACTTGCAGGTGATATTTTATTTACATTCTAAGAAATCAAATGTTTCTCTTTATTCTGTTTTTCAAAGGCTTTTTTTGTTACTCTGAAAATTTCTTTCTCTAATACAAAATGTAGTATTACAGTTTGCATACACCAATATTGTTTGTGAAAAAATTCAATGCTAGTATCAATGAATATTTCAAATATTTTCTCCTTTCCTTTTTGCTTGATTCTATTCTGACTTCTTTACCAGAGAAACTCTTTCAGCATCATGTATGGTTCATAGTTTTGTAAAAATGATTTATTAGAAATTCAACTATTATATTTTTTCTATGAATTTGACTTTATGTTCAACATCCTTAATCATCAAGGAAATGCAAATCAAAACAACCCTGAGATTCCACCTCAGACCAGTAAGAATGGCTAAGATCAAAAATTCAGGTGACAACAGATGCTGGCGTGGATGTGGAGAAGGAGAACACTCCTCCATTGCTGGTGGGATTGCAAGCTTGTTCAACCACTCTGGAAATCAGTCTGGCGGTTCCTCAGAAAATTGGACATAATACTACCAGAAGATCCTGCAATACCTCTACTGGGCATATATCCAGAAGATATTCCATCTGGTAGTAAGGACATGTGTTCCACTATGTTCATAGCAGCTTTATTCATAATAGCCAGAATCTGGAAAGAACCCAGATGTCCCTCAACAGAGGAATGGATACAAAAAATTTGGTATATTTACACAATGGAGTACTACTCAGCTATTAAAAACAATAAATATATGAAATTCCTAGGCAAATGGGTGGATCTGGAGGCCATCATCCTGAATGAGGTAACCCAATCACAAAATAACTCACATAACATGCCCTCACTGATATGTGGATATTAGCCCAGAAACCTAGACTACCCAAGATACAATTTACTAAACACATGAAACTCAAGAAGAAGGAAGATCAAAATGTGGACTCGTCACCCCTTCCTAGAATTAAGAACAAAGTACACATTGAAAGAGTTACAGAGATCATGTGTGAAGCTGAATCCAAAGGATGGACCCAATGACTGCGGCTGCCAGGGATCCATCCCATAATCAGCCACCAAACATAGACACTATTGCATATGCCAGCAAGATAGTGCTGAAAGGGCCCTGATATAGCTGTCTCGTGGGAGACTATACCAGTGCCTGGCAAACACAGAAGTGGATGCTCACAGTCAGCTATTAGATGGAACACAGGACTCCCAAGGAAGGAGCTAGAGAAAGTTCCCAAGGAGCTGAAGGGGTCTTCAACCCTATAGGTGGAAGAATAACATGAACTAACTAGTACCCCCAGAGCTCATGTCTCTAGCTGCATATATAGAAGAAGATGGCCTGGTTGGCCATCATTGGGAAGAGAGGTTCCCTGGTCATGCAGAATTTATATGCCCCAGTACAGGGGAACGCCAGGGCCAAGATGTGGGAGTGGGTGGGTAGGGGAGGAGGGCCGGGAGGGGAGAGGGTATAGGGAACTTTCTGGATAACACTTGAAATGTAAATCAAGAAAATATCTAATAAAAATTGAAAAAAAATGAATTTGACTTTAAATGTATCATTTTAGTTGTTCTATTGAATTGTGTTTCTAAGTTATAGAAACACATTATTTCACCAAGTGTTTGGAAATAATCATACTTGTTACATCTCTGAATAGCAGACTAGGTGAAGACTAGTGGTCATTTATTCCTTTTCCAATGTCTGTGGTTTGGCTGGGCTGGGTGCTTTCAAGGTTTTGAGTCTCTTCTTTGGCTTTCTGGGATTAGTCGGCCTCATTTTCTTCCCATACCTTGAACTGTGCAAAGAGCATCAGTGTGGAGTAAATAGGGGGCCCTGTTTCTGCTCGGGGCTAGGGCTGCGAGGTGAGGTAGATGTCCCAATGGAACCACAGGGTGGGCGTTGGACTGTGAGAAGCAGCATGATACTGTTCTGGGGTTGAGGAAGGCACAGTCTGGGGTCCCTGTGGACATGCTGGAGTCTCGGGCACCACAGACACCGCTGGGGGCTGAGGAAGAGCCAGTTCTGGGGTGCCTGGGTCACACAGAGGTCAGGGATGTCAGGTTATCACTCTTGGGCATCCCATACACTGCTGTATGTTGCAGAAGAGTTGAGAATGGGTGAGGACCCACAAGGGTAGGAGGAGAAACTCTGGCAGGTTACCACAGGGAGGGGAGTCTGGCTAGCTCAGGTGGCTAGCTGGGCAGGCTGCTTGATTTGGCTGGCAGTGTGGCTGGAGCTCAGGGAGGCTTCAAGGCAGAAGGTTAGAGGTGTGGTTCTTTAGAGGGAAACCTGCTCCATTGCTCTAGTATTGCAGTTCCAAAGAGAAGAGACAGTTCATGGTTTTAAGGTGTTTATTGCAGAAAGGCAGAGAGAGGCAGAGAATAGGGAAGTAGAAGCCAGCCATGGCCACGTGAGAAGGGGGTGGGAGGAAAGGGGAAGAGGGGGAACAAGAGGGCAAGAGAGAAGCAAGTGAATAAGAGGTAAGAGAGTAAGAGAGGCAAGAGAGAGGAGGAGGCAAGCAGCTCCATTTATAGTGGGCTGTGCCATCATGGCTGTTGCTAAATAACTGTGGGGAAGAGCATACCTGGCTGTTGCAAGATAACTGTGTGGGTGAAGTCAAGACAGAATACCAGGAATTTGGGGCATTGCCTTAGTGACTGATGGCTACAAACCTCTCTGTAGGGGGCTGTGGGAAGCTGAACACCTTCCATCCTTTGAGGTCACCAGAATTCCAGGCCTGTGCTTGACCAGGACCAGGCTGTCTGTACACAGCTCACTGCCCCACACAGCAGGGCATGTTCTAATCATTGCAGTGGCCAATGAAAAATATCCAACATCACATAGTCTCATTGACTCTGCTCAGAACTGGAACAGGGTCATTTCGGTCTCCATTCTAATGAACCAAGAATAATCACACAGCATAGAATGAAGTTGTGGAAGGAGTACTTGTTTGCCAATGATGGAGCCATGGAAAAGACTTAAGTACACAGCAATACAGAATAGAATGAAGTGGCTGATACAAGCTCCTGAAGAATCAGTGAGAAAGGAAAGGATAATTTTGTTTTGCTAATTGTGAGCCAAGCATTGCTACATGCTTTCCCATTATTCAAAAATTACATAACATCACAGTAATAGAAGGTCTCTTCACCTTGAAAAGATGGGAAAAAACTGAAGATATATAAAGATGAAAACAACTGATGAATTTATCTAGCGAACAGTCTGCAGCACAGGGTGAAAGTTAGGTTTTGTTCTCCCTCACAACCTCCATGTTCACAGAAATAAGAATCAATCTCAAAATATATTTACAAATATCTATGCCATATAATTAGGCTCTTCTTTCAGAAGGCATCCAGATATGAGTGTGGACTATTAAGGAAAAAATTGGAACAAATGTATATATTTTAAAGGATGCCTGTGGAGAGTTTGTAATTAAGGATTTCCTCTATTTAATGAAAGAATTATGCATTAGCATATGATAGATTAAATATAAACAATAAAAATTTAAATGGACCTAAGATGAATATAATTTCCCTCAATTATTTATACCTTTCTGAATTCTGTTGTAACAATAAGTTTTTGTTTCCCTATTCTTCAATAATCTAGGTATCAAAGTGTATGTTTTAAAAAACAAAGCACTCTCATTTTTTATCAATTAGATTTTATTAGATATTTTCTTAATTTACATTTCAAATGTTATCCCGAAAGTTCCCCCCCTCACCCCACCCTGTTACCCTGCCCACCCACTCCCACTTCTTGGTCCTGGCATTCCCCTGTATTGGGTATATAAAGATTACAATACCAAGGGGCCTCTCCACCCAATGATGGCTGCCTAGGCCATCTTCTGCTACATGTAGAGCTAGAGACACATGTTCTGGGGGTTCTGGTTAGTTCATATTGTTGTTCCTCTTCTAGGGTGGCTGACCCCTTCAGCTCCTAGGGTTCTATCTCTAGCTTCTCCATTGTGGGCCCTGTGTTCCATCATATAGATGATTATGAGCATCCACTTCTGTATGAGACAGCTATTTCACGTTCCTTTAAGTAGGCACTAGCTGTCCTATGCAATAGTGTCTGAATTTAATAACTGATTATGGGATGGATTCCCCCCTGGTGGGGTAGTCTCTGTATGATGCATCCTTTTGTCTTAGCTCTAAATTTTGTCTCTGTAACTCCTTTCATGGGTATTTTGTTTCCTATTCACAGGAGGAATGAAGTATCCACTCGCTGGTCTTCCTTCTTGATTTTCTTCTGTTTTGCAAATTGTATCTTGGGTATTCTAAGTTTCTGGGCTAATATCCATTTATCAGTGAGTGCATATCCAATGACTTCTTTTGTGATTGGGTTACCTCACTAAGGATTATATCCTCCAGATATATCCATTTACCCAAGAATTTCATGAATTCATTTTTTTAAATAGTGGAATAGTACTCCATTGTGTAAATGTATCACATTTTTTGTATCCATTCCTCTGTTGAGGGACATCTGGGTTCTTTCCAGGTTCTGGCTATTTTAAATAAGGCTACTATGAACATAGTAGAACATGTGTCTTTTTTATCAGTTGGAACATCTTCTGGGTATAATATATGCCCAGGGGGAGGTATTGCAGGATCTTTCAGTGGAACTATGTCCAATTTTCTGAGAAAATGCCAGACTGACTTCCAGAGTGGTTGTACAAGCTTGCAATCCCACCAGCAATGGAGGAGTGTTCCTCTTTCTCCACATCCTCGCCAGCATCTGCTATCCCCTGAATTTTTGATCTTTGCCGTTCTCACTGGTGTGAGGTGGAATCTCAGGGTTGTTTTGATTTGCATTTCCCTGATGATTAAGGATGTTGAACATGTTTTCAGGTGCTTCTCAGCCATTCGGAATTCCTCAGTTGAGAATTCTTTGCTTATCACTGTACCCCATTTTTAATGGGGTTTTTCATTTTTCTGGAGTCCAGCTTCTTTAGCTCTTTGTAGATGTTGGATATTAGTCCCCTATCAGATTTAGGATTGGTAAAAATCCTTTCCCAATCTGTTGGTGGCCTTTTTGTCTTGCTGACTGTGTTTTTTGCCTTAGAGAAGCTTTGCAATTTTATAAGGTCCCATTTGACAATTCTTGATATTGCTGCACAGGTCATTGCTGTTCTGTTTAGGAATCTTTCCCCTGTGCCCATATCTTCAAGGGTTTTCCCCACTTTCTCCTCTATAAATTTCAGTGTCTCTGGTTTTATCTGGAGATCTTTAATCCATTTAGACTTAAGCTTTGTACAAGGAGATAAGAATGAATCAATTCCCATTCTTTTACATGCTAACAGCCAGTTTTGCCAGCACCATTTGTTGAAAATGCTGTCCTTTTTCCACTGGATGGTTTTAGCTCCCTTGTCAAAGATCAGGTGACCATAGGTGTGTGGATTCATTTCTGGGTCTTCAATTTTATTCCATTGATCTATCTGTCTGTTGCTGTACCTGCAATTTTTATCACAATTGCTCTGTAGTACAGCTTAATGTCAGGCATGATGATTCCCCCAGAGGTACTTTTATTGTTGAGAATAGTTTTTGCTATCCTAGGTTTTTTATTATTCCAGATGAATTTGCAAATTGCCCTTTCTATCTCAGGGAAGAATTGAGTTGGAATTTTGATGGGGATTGCATTGAATAGGTAGATTGCTTTCGGCAGGATAGCCATTTTGATTATATTAGTCCTGCCAATCCATGAGCATGGGAAATCTTTCCATATTCTGAGATCTTCTTCAATTTCTTTCTTCAGAGACTTGAAGTTCTTGTCATAAAGATCTTTCACTTCCTTAGTTGAAAGATCTCCAGATCTTTCAAACACTGGACCACCAAACAGGCAGCATACACCAGCTGATATGAAGCCCCCAACACATATACATTAGAGGATTTCCAGGTCTGTGTTCATTCAGAGATTATGCACCTAACCCTCAAGAGACTGGAGTTCCCAGGGAATTTAGAGGTCAGGTAGGGTGGGGAGAGTGTGGGGACATCCACGTGGAGATAGGGGGTGGGTAAGAGGTATTGGATGTGGAACAGTTGGAGGGTGGATGGGGGGGGGATAAAGTATTGAATATAAAAAAATAATTAATTAATAGAAAAAATCTCAAATAACATATAAGAACTGGGGGAATAAAGTGATAAGCATTAATAACAGCAAAGTGGCATGTACCATATTTATTTGTATTGGAAGCTATGGCATTTTTCATACAGAAGTTATCAAAAGAGTTTTGTCTTTATCTCCAAATCTCACTATCAGGATCATTAACAAAAATTGTAATCTGATTGTGAAAACCAGAAAAATCTTCAACATACTACCAATTTATAATTATTTACAATTTGTCTCCAGTTTTTACTCCGATGTAGATGAAATGCATGTTTTTTTCTTCTGGTCTGAAGATGCAAATGTAATCCACAAATTGTTATTTCCTGTACTGGTCAAGCTATGTTTCTTTCCTTCTTCACCTCTCTCTTTGCCTATCTTTCTCCATTAAATTGGAGATTCTTGAAGCCAGGGAGCCTCATTGTGAGAATTCTTTGTAATCTGGACAGCTAAAATGACAGTGTAGGTCATTAAAAATATTGAGTGGAATTTTCTTAAAGGGAAGAAGCTTTAAGCTTAGAAGGGAATTGTAATGGGGACAAATTAGGAAACTCTTCATATTATAGTAGGTATTCTTCTCATTGTCACTTAAATACTTTTAACAGGCCATGGAGTTGTTTAGTTCCACCATCTAATAACATTTAGTTTCACAACACTGGACTGGAGTAGAGGAAAGAAGACAAGTGCTTTATAAGTAATTAGAAATATAGAAAATACCAGGATACCAGGAAGAAATACTACAAAATGCTAAAGGACTTAAAATATGTGGGGAATTATTGAATTGGATATATTGAGAAGTTGTAATAGCAGTGATTGGAGTCTCTGAAATAAAAAGAAAAAAATTTAATGCAAAGCAAAAAAAGAAAGAAATATTTCCATTTTGTTACAAATTAAATGGAATGGCATACTTTTGCACAGACAAAGGGCTTGTGGACATTCATTCACATGTCTTTGGAAAGAAGGAATGCAGTATGTTATAATAGTATAAGTCACAGCATGTGAAACATAAACCTGGAATACTCACCTGGCTTTCAAATATCTGCTCTTAATGAGTAAGTTAAATTAACAAAAACAAACAAACAAACAAACAAACAAACAATTCATGTGCTTGTATTGCCATTCCTGGTCAAATTAATGTAAAGAATAAGAAGAGAGAAATATACAATGATCTAATTTTGTACTGTCCAAATTCTCCCATATACCTACTTCTCACTGACTTACAAATTCATGGTCTCTGTTTTCACTAAGTGTTATTATGTGCATATCACTGTGTGTATATACACATATTCCTAATATAAACTGTTCAGTCTATATACTTGATGGACCAGTATGTCTTTTCAAGGCTGAACATTTAGCACTGGACAGCCAGTTGGTACGCAATTTCCTGGGGAAAGCCACTTCTCCTTTTCCCATTTTGTCTCAGAGGTTTCTTTGTTTTTGTTTTTTGACATAATTTATATTTACATTTCAAATGTTAACCCCTTTCCCCTCTGAAAAGTCCCCTATTCCCTCCCCTCTCCCCCTGCTGCACAACCCACCCACTCCTGCTTCTTGGCCTTGGCATTCCCCTATACTGGGGCATAGAACTTTCATGGGACCAAACCAGTTCACCCATTGATGCCTGAATGTGCCATCCTCTGATATATATGCAGCTAGAGCCATGAGTCTCACTGTGTGTTTTCTTTGATTGGTAGTTTAGACCTAGGGAATCTTTGGGATTACTGGTTAGTTCATACTGTTCTTCCTATGGTGCTGCAAACCCCTTCAACACCTTGGGCACTTTCTCTACAGCCTTCATTGGGGACTCTGTGCTTCGTCCAATGGATGGCTCTGATCATCCACTTCTGTATTTGTCAGGCATTAGAGCCTCTGAGGAGACAGCTTTATCATGCTCCTGTCAGCAAGTTCTTGTTGGCATTAACAATAGTGTCTGGGTTTGGTGGTTGTATATGAGATGGATTTCTAGGTGGGGCATTCTCTGGATGTTCATTCCTTCAGTCTCTTCTCCAAACTTTGTCTCCATAACATCTTCCATGGGTATTTTGTTTCCACTTCTAAGAAGGATCAATGTATCCACTCTTTGGTCTTCCTTCTTCTTGAGTTTCATGTGTTTTGCAAGATGTATTTTGGGTTTTCTGAGTTTCTGGGCTAATGTCCACTTAACAGTGAGTGCATATCATGTGTGTTCTTTTGTGAGTGGGTTACCTCACTCAGAATTTTATCCTCCAGATCCATCCATTTTTCTAAGAATTTTATAAATTCATTGATCTTAATACCTATGTGTTGGCTACTGGTTTTCTGTACATTGCCTTTATTATGTTGAGGTATGGACCTTGAAATCCTAATCTTTCCAAAACTTTTATCATGAAGGAGTGTTGGATTTTGTCAAATGCTTTTTCAGCATCTAATTAGATGATTATCTGGTTTTTGGCTTTGAGTTTGTATTTATAGTGGATTATGTTGATGGATTTCCATATATTGAACCATTCCTTCATCCCAGGGATGAAGCCTGCTTGATTGTGATCGATAATCATTTTGATGTTTTCTTGGATTCAATTTTGAGAAATTTATTCAGTATTTTTGCATCACTATTCATAAGGTAAATTGGTCTAAAGTTCTCTTTCTTTGTTGGGTGTTTGTGTGCTTTAGTTGTCAGAGTAATTGTGACTTTATAGAATAATTTGGGTAGATTATCTTCTGTTTCTATTTTGTGGAATAGTTTGAGGAGTATTGGAATTAGGTTGTCTTTGAAGGTCTGGTAGAACTCTGTACTAAAGTTATCTGGTCCTAGGCTTTTTTTTTTTTTTTTTTTTTTTTTTG
>LR753860.1:95317-97817 GCA_902729485.2 Mus minutoides
GTTTGTTTTGTTTTGTTTTGTTTTTCAAGACAGGGTTTCTCTGTATAGCCTTGGCTGTCTTGGAACTCACTTTGTAGACCAGGCTAGCCTCGAACTCAGAAATCTGCCTGCCTCTGACTCCTAAGACCTGGGATTAAACATGTGTGCCACCACTCCTGGAACTTTTTCTATTTCTTTAGGGGATATGGGACTGTTTAGATCGTTAATCTGATCCTCCTTTATCTTTGGTACTTTGTGTCTGTCTAGGAAAGTGTCTATTTCATTCAGATTTTGGAGTTTTGTTTAATACAGGCTTTTGTAGTAGGATCTGATGAGTGTTTGAATTTCCTCAGATTCTGTTGTTATGTCTCCATTTTCATTTCTGATTTTGTTAAAGAGGATATTGTCCCTGTGCTCTCTAGTTCTTCTGGCTAAGGGTTTATGTATCTTGTTGATTTTTTTTTTCAAAGAACCAGCTCCTGGTTTGGTTGATTCTTTGTATAGTTATTTTTGTTTCTATTTGGTTGATTTCAGCCCTGATTTTGATTACCTCCTGCTGTCTACTCTTCTGGTGTGTATTTGCTTCCTTTTGTTCTAGAGCTTTTAGGTGTGCTGTCAAGCTGCTACTGTATGCTTTCTCCAGATTCTTTTGGAGGCACCTATAGCTATAAGTTTTCTTCTTAGGACTGCTTTCATTTTGTCCCATAAGTTGGGTATGTTGTGGCTTCATTTTCATTAAACTTTAAAAAGTCTTTAATTTCTTTATTTCTTCCTTGACCAAGTTATCATTGAGTAGAGTGTTGTTCAGCTTCCATGTGGGCTTTCTGTTATTTATGTATTTATTGAAAATCAGCCTTAGTTCGTGGTGATCTGATAGGATGCATGGGATTATTTCATTATTTTTGTAAATGTTAAACCCTGTTTTGTGATCAATTATATGGTCGATTTTGGAGAAGGTACCATGTAATGCTGAGAAGAAGGTATAACCTTTTGTTTTAGAATAAACTGTTCTATAGATAGCTGTCAAATCCATTTGTTTCATAATTTCTGTTAGTTTCACTGTGCCTCTGTTTAGTTTCTGTTTCCAGGATCTGTCCATTAATGAGAGTGAGGTATTGAAATCTCCCACTCTTATTGTGTGTGATGCTATGTGTGCCTTGAGCTTTAATATAGTTTATTTAATGAATGTGGATGCCCTTGCATTTTGAGCAGTATTGAGAGTTTATCTTGGAAGATTTTACCTTTGATGAGTATGAAGTGTGTCTCCTTTTCTTTTTTGATAACTTTAGGTTGAAAGACGATTTTATTCTATATTAGAATGGCTACTCCAGCTTGTTTCTTGGGATCATTTCCTTGGAAAATTGTTTTTCAACCTTTTACCCTTAGGAGGTATCTGTCTTTTTCCCTGAGGTAGATTTCCTGTATGCAGCAAAATATTAGGTCCTGTTGACATAGCCAGTCTGTTAGTCTATATCTTTTTATTCGGGAATTGAGTGAATTGATATTAAGAGATATTAAGGAAAAGTACTGCTGCTTCCTGTTATTTTTGTTATTAAAGTTGGTATTGTGTTCATGTGGCATCATCTTTTAGGTTTGTTTAAAGATTACTTTCTTGCTTTTTCTGTTTTCACAACTGTTATTACTTGCATATCTGCATGTGTATATACACATGCCTCTCCAAACTGAGAGATTGATAAATTCCAGGCTGCCAGAACAGATACATATATTCCTAATATAAATTGTTCAGTCCATACACTGTATGTAACAGTATGTGTTATCAAGGCACTGGACAGGCAGTTGGTGTGCTTTTTCCTGGAGAAAGCTGCTCTCCTTTCCCATTTTGTCTCAATTGCCTGTAGTTCTGTATGTTCAGGCCTCATGGGTTTTTCTCCAGCTAGTTTCTCAGGTCCATTGGTGGCATCCCTGTTCATTTCATGTTTCAGTATCACATTGGTGGCACTTCCTTTACTTTTTAGTGTATTTTTTAATGTGTATGTGAGGTGGGGGAGGTGTATAAATGTGTGTGCTTATGTGTATGAAGACCTGAAAATGATATCACTGTCTTCCTCTTTCATCCTCTATATCTATATTTTTTTGACAAAGCCTTATAAGGATCCTAGATATCATCTATTTAACTAGACTTTTGAGCCATAATGTCATGGATCTTTTTGTCTTGATTTACTTGGTTCTTTCAATATAACAGCCCTGGTGTTACTGACACATGACACTGTGTCCAGACACCTATATGAGTTTTGTGGGAAATTTTCTGATTGAATCTTCTCTCCAGACTGCTACTATATATTCTTATGGGACCACCATTGTCCATACATTTCATTATTGACATAATTCCCATTGTTAATTCTATTTATTTCATTTAACAACTTTAGAATATAATCATTTTTTTTTATAAAATAAAGTTTCAGATTTTAGTATTATAAATAAACTGAACAGACAATTTGGGACAAATTGATTTTAAATTCCTCATATATTTAAAAACGAACTGACATCTAGAAGTAATAAA
>LR753860.1:102817-123852 GCA_902729485.2 Mus minutoides
TTTTCACTCTTTTCATTTCTTTGTTAGGCTAATCTGCCAAATATTGGATAAAAATCATGACATAAAACAGATTATTTCTTCTACTGCTAATGTCCTGACTCTACTAATAGTTTCCTGAAACATCTTAAATATATCTTGAAATACACACTGGCCTGTTCCCTCAAGGTGATATAAGCCATGCCTGTAACATGTAATTGAATTTATTTACTTACTTACTCTTTATTTGAGGCAGGCTTACACCGTGTGACCCTGGATGGCATGATGCTCATAAAGAGACTGAACCTAAAGCTGTGGTCCTATGGCAACCATACATTTCTGGTTTTTTTTTTGTTTTTGTTTTTGTTTTTGTTTTTGTTTTTGTTTTTGTTTTTGTTTTTGTTTTTGCATTTGCTTGAATTTCTTCAAGTGTGCTATATAACTTTGCAATATTTGTTATTCTATAATATTTTCACAATATGCAACTATAATATACAGGTCATGCTTTAGTATAATTTATATTGTATTGTGCTTATTTATATGTGTACATATATATTCTAAAATTTTATATTTTAGTATGAATATATTTTTAGATTAAGTGCATTGCAATTTAAAATATAATACCCAGGAAACAGTTTTGTTACTACCCAGGGAATCATCTCATAAACAACCACCAAACCCAGACACTATTGCATATGCCAACAAAATTTTGCTGACAGGACCCTGATATAGCTATCTCCTGTGAGGCTATGCCAGTACCTGGAAAATACAGAAGTAGATACTTACAGTCATCTATTGGATGTAGCAAAGGGTCCCCAATGATGGATCTAGAGAAAGTACCCAAGGAGCTGAAGGGGTTTGCAGCCCTATAGCAGGAACAACAATATAAACTAACCAGTACCCCCAGATCTCTCTGGGACTAAACCACCAATCAAAGAAAACATATGGTGGGAACACATGTAGCAGAGGATGGCCTAGTTGGCTATCAATGGAAGGAGAGGCCCTTGGACTTGTGAAGATTCTATGCCCCAGTATAGGAGGATGCCAGGGCCAGGAAGCAGGAGTAGGTGGGTTGGGGAGCAGGGGGTTGGGGAAGAGTAAAGGGAATTTTCCCAGAGGAAACTGGGAAAGGGGATAGCATTTGAAATGTAAATGAAGAAAATATCTAATAAAAATTTAAAAATATATAAAAGTAAATAAAATTAAATTAGAACTTTGAAACTAGTGTGTATCTGAGGATGACCTTGAATTCCCAGCTCTCTTTCTCCCAGTGTTTTGACTACAGGTATTCACCACATCATGTTAATGAGCTCTGTACTGGAGTATAGATTGAGAAATGATTAAAGTGGCACCTGTTGTATAAGAAATTTTCTTTCCTCTGCAAAATTCTATGTTCAAGGGTAAGTCTTTTAAAAAAATAGCTAATAAAAGAAATCATGTGAATTTAATTAAGGTAAAGTTCATAAATCATGGAAACCTTCTGAAAACAAGAGACAGATGAAGCAGGTTAATATGTATGTTCTTTATGTTAGGTGTGATTTAGAAATATAGCCTATCCTGGAAAAATTTTGTTTGAATTGATGTATGTTACTTAAAAGCAACTGATGTTGATAGTGATTAACACGCCTCATGTTCAGTTTTGCTTCTTCTTAAACAAACATTTTCATTTGTATCTGTGCTTAGAGATGTCTTCTCCTTTCAGGATAGAAGGAGGATGCTCATTAAAGAAGAGAGAATAAAGGAAGCTGTACAAGGAAAAATGAGGCAGATCTCCCTAGTTCTGTCTTCTTAACTGTCAGTGTGACATGTTTCTTGAAATTAGTTTTCCTGAGCCCTATCACAAATGTCAATTATTAGAATTGTTTAGAACAATTGTTCTAAATTGTTAGAACAATTTAGCAGGCATTCATTACAGTTGTCAAATGTTCTTAGCAGTTCTGGGAGGGTTTCATATTCTTTTGGGTGGATAATTCAAGTATTTTACAGGTTAAACAGTTTACCCCAGGTTACAGAGGAGTCATGTAATAACACAGGTTGATGACTTTAGCCCAGGTTATAGAGGAGTAGAGTCATAACAAAGGTTGATGACTTTAGCCCTGTACTTGACTTTTTCCGGCATTTTGGTAACAACACACACTGTGTGTTCTAATATGCATTCTTCCTAAACTGTCTCCTTTCAATGTTTCATCTTTCATTAAATACAACCTGGCATTTCTCTTTTTAACCTGTTCATTCTTACTTCAGTGTATAGTAATGTCCATTTTAACTTTATTCAATCTCTTCTAAGGAAAACTCACTGAAGAAACACAAGACTGATCTGACGATTTGTTACCTTAATCGTACTTCATTAAATGCTTTAATGATTGCTAACATAAATACTTAAAATGTAAATTCAGGTTCAAAGGTTAACAGTTTGTTACTTATGATTATCTATTCAGTTTGTCCTACACTAACGTGATGAATTTTTTATTAAACTATTACAAATGTATAATATTTCTAAGTTGTGATTCATCAACGTTACACATTACATTAAAAAAAAAAAAGTCACACAAGAGTAGGTTCTGCATCTCAAAAATTCTCCAATTGGTTCAAGATGGAATAGCATCTGACAAGGAGAGGGACTCCATGAGTACAATAATCACCTTTGACAGAGATGCACTGCACAGGGGAGTGAAGGTAAGGTATGTGATAGATGGCTACCAACAAGCTGGCAATGCCCAACTACATTCCTTAAAAATGTGAAAGTGCATTCACACTCATTGCCACACTTGATATAACATCTTTTTCAATTATTGGAAAACTATTCACAAGCAATAGAGTTGAAAACTATAAGAGACCTTTCCTGGAAGTTTATTCCTAAGACCATAGTGTATACCTACAAGCTTATATACCTACACATTTTGTATACTCACATATACACACATATATACTTACATTGAGCTATTTAATATTACCTCAAGCTATGATAGAAATCATATACATGATGAGCCTTTGCATTGTGTTTTATATTACCAATCAAACAGTATAGATTTTTCAAGTCTAGTTCTAGTCCTTTTTTGCTTTCTTTAATGACAAAGAACAAATTATATTTGGTATTTGGTAAGCTTAAACAAAGGAATCTCAAAATTTCATCTCTATATTCTTTCTCTAGATTGGTGGCTTGTTTACTAATATTACTCAAAGGGTTTGCTAAAAAATCTTACATAAAATATTTCATGAAATTCCTATTAAGGCTGGAGACATACCCTGTGTTAGAGTGTATACTTATCAAGCTAAGATTATGGTTTTTATCCTTAGAGCTGGGAGACAAAGAAAAATTAAAAAAAATAAAAACCCTGAACACTGTTAAATGTGATTTCACTGTGGGATTTTAAAGTTATACCATCTGAAAGGTGTTGTTAATGTTCTAGGACCTACAATATAAAGTACATGTTTTCCATATAGTATTAGGTGGTCTCCAGCTTTCCCTGTTCTATTTAGTTTCTTCTCATCAGTCAGTCTACTGTATTATCAGTAACTATAGCTTTCAGCATGAAATTTGTTGTACAAATCAAATTTGACTTTATTTCTTTTCCTTTCATACATATTATGTAAGCCCAAAGTTTTCCTATAAATTATAAATCTCAGTGCTTTATATTTGACATTCTGAGCCCCTCTGTTGTAGATGACATGAGACTATGACAAATTTTAGAAAGGGGGACAGGAGTGGGATTGTGGAAGGTAACCAGGAAGGGAAATATCATTTTAAATGTAAATGCCAAAAAAAATTGTAACCACCCCCCAAAAATGTTAGCTTAAAACCATTTACATGAAAAGTTTTCCTCACTATATAACAGGTAACTGAGGTTTCCAACTGATTTCCCCCTTTTCTACATTTTGATCCAGTATTTATTTCATATGCTTGTTGCTGCAAATAATAAATAAGAAATTCCATGCTAGGCCAGCAGACCCCAGCGGGCATGGACAGCCTGTCCTCAACTCGTGGAAACTGACTCAGAGCTCCAAAATCTCTTCACCTAGCTTGCTAAGTTCCACTGGCAGGTCACTACCATGCCAAACCCATGCTTCAAAAGTCCCATGGCCTTTTGGAGTGCTCTTCTGGCAAACCCATGCTTTGGCTCAGTACCTTTCCCTCTGGAATCAAGTCCAGTCACCATGTGAAGGAAAACACCACACAAACTTAGTTTAGAATCAATGGTAAGTCAATCACTGGGTGCAACAACTAGAATTCTAATCTTGTAAGTCATATTAAATCTACATCCTCTGGTGTTGATCCCTGGTAGATTCGCCATCTAAACTGAAGGTCACTAGTAGCTACATCTTGTCCTCCCACTATCCCTGTTCAAAAGCCCATATCTCTCTCCTGCTGCTTCTCTTCCTCTCTCCAATCTGCAAGTCCCACCTACTTGCCCAGTGATTGGTTTCTTTATTTGTTAAAGGAAGGTTCACAAGAAGTCACCTGAGTATGTGACTCATTCCTCATTCCAGACAACCCCTCCTGGGAAATCAGGATTATTATCAAAATACAAACAGCACTAGGGCCATCCACAACATATACTAGCAAAGAAGAACTTTGAAAAGGTACAGATTCTGAATGCCTAGATTTAACAATTATGTAGATTTTCTTCCTGGCCCACAACAATAATGCAGTATCACATCTATGTATATATTATCCGTGCTTGGCACCGATAATGCCATATCAATGTATGTACCAATGATTGGTGTCTACAGTGTCATATCCATGAATATATTATCCATGATGGGCACCTACAGTATCACATCAATGTGTAAGTTATTTATACTGTTGCACTATTAGTGAAAAATTACAGAATATTGTCAATGAGACCTTTGAGTTGAAACCAATGAAGAAAAATCTATGCCAGACACTTTTATCATCTATTCCATAATCTTGTTCTGAAACTTTTGTTGACAAAAATCTTGAATAGTCTTAATAATTCTGATTAGTTACATCTGTGATTTATTTCTAGTCTTGTTAGATGTATTGATGAGAAAATCAGGTACTCAGATAACTCAAGGGAACTGAAAGTGTGTCTAGATTCAGTATTCTATTCAGCAGTCTCATGTATCTTTCCTATCTCATGTATCTTGTAGTTTTCCAAGTTCTTAGTGCACCATTGAGGCTACCCATGTCATCTACTTTAAAATACTAGGTGCATGGCAATATCTTAAAACAACCTACACAATGTTTACAGATATACTACAGAAATTCCTGTCATGAGGCCAATAGGCATATACTATATGGCTGATATTTTTAACGTATTTTAACAGATTGGTGTAAGACTATCATAATTTGAAAGCAAATAGTTAGTATAATGAATCCTTCCTTTCATTACCTTATCATAAATTCAAAATGCCAGAAATGAAAATGTGGTTCGAAAGCATGATATCCTGGTATCTATTTTGTGAAATACTAATATCTTTTAATAAGAGTCAAATAATCAGATCTTAGAATTACTGTCCTGCATATTGTACATTTCTCTATCCTTAAGATCAATAGAAAGAAAATTTTGTTATCCTAGTCTCAATACCTGAAACATTTATTTTTAAAACCTAAAGGTTCCAGGGGGATGAATGATCACAGAAATAATAATTTTGTTTTTGTTTTTTATTGAATTCCCCAAAGCATGATTAGGGTCATTTTTTTCAGCTAAGCATAACAGAACTGGGATAAGAATTGAGATTGGACAAATTTGTCATTGTGTCACTTTCAGTCAAATCATTTGTTAGTTCTGATCACTTTTAAAATCTGGGTCAGAAGTAGAGGAGATGGCAACTCAAATAACTGTTACAAACTATAGACATACTGTTTCTTTTTCCTGATCCCTGTCAGGGTGGAAAGATACTTTAGTTTGTGTTATTGCTGCATATTCATTTTAAACCTATTTTTCTTTTGTTGTTCATGGGTTTCAGCATTGATCCTATGACAGAGAGCAGGCCATGACTGAGTGGCTCATTACTCATCCTGGAGTTTACAGTTCAGATTGAATCTCTCTCACTCTCTCTCTCACTCTCTCTCTCTCTCTCTTTCTATATATGAATGGTATATATATTCAATTTCAACTATAAACACATGCATATATTACATATATGCATCTATTGATATAATATACACATTTCATATATATGTTAAATAATATATAAGCATATATAAATATGCATGCTTATGTATGTGAAAGAAAAGGAGAAATAGAACAAATTGAAAGAAAAAAAGTCAGGGAACAACAAGAAAAGTGGGGAAAAAACACGAAAAGGAATAGAGAAAAAAGTGGAGAAAGAGATCAATTTTTCTTCTTATGGATGAAATCTAAGGAGAATTATATGAAGCTCAAGAAGAAGGAACGTGGATGTTTCAGTGCTTCTTAGAGAGGGAAACAAAATACTCTCATGAGAAAATATTGAGACAAAGTGTGGAGCAGAGACTGAAGGAAAGTCCATCCTAAGACTACCCCAACTGGGAATCCATCCCATATACAGTAGCCAATCCTGGAAACTATTGCAGATCCCAGGAAGTGCTTGCTGACAGGAGTCTGATATGGCTGTCTCCTGAGAAGCTGTGCCAGAGCCTAACAAATACAGAGGTAGATGCTTAGAGCCAACCATTAGACTGAGTGCAGGAACCCTTATGGATGAATTAGAGAAGGGACTGAAGGAGCTGAGAGGGTTTGAAGTCCTATATGGGGTGTAACGGTTTCAACCAGCCAGATCCCCTGAGCTCTGGGGACTGAACCACCAAAGAGTTCAGAAGGAGGGACCCGTGGATCTGGCAGCATACTTAGCAGAGGATGACCTTGTTGGACATCAGTGGGAGGAGAGGCCCTTGGGCTTGAGGTGGTTTGATGCCTCAGTGGGGGGGGGGGATGCCAGGGCAGGAAGGTAGGAGTGGGTGGATGGGCGGGGGAGCACCCTCATTGGAGCAGAGATGAGACAGGGGATTTCCAAATGGGAGAGCTGGAAAGGGGATAACATTTGAAGTTTAAATAAAGATAATATCCAATAAAAAATCATGTTAATTTTAAAAGCAAAAAGCAAGCAAGCAAACAACAACAGAAGTATACAGAAAAAGGAAAGGTTTAAAATATCAACACAGATACACAGTTATCTTGGAAGATCCTGGTTAGGAAATTGAGGCTGTATTCTGGGTCCATATTACAAAGATACCCTTCACATTCCCTCTGTGGGGCTTTGTGTATCTTCTGGCTTCATAGTACTTTACAAGTTTGTTTTCCTTACAATCTTTTCCAAGTTAAAAAAAAATAAATATAGTTCTGCCAACACATAAAGGTTCTGCTAGGTTTCTTCTGAAACCACATTCATGTGTTTTTAAGTTCTCAGCCCAAGAGCGCAGAGAACAAGAGACAAACACTCAGTACAGACAGATAAGGGAAAAGGGAAAGGGAACAGGGGAGGGGGAAGGGGTATTTGATCCAGAGGACAAAGAAAGAACTGCCTGGGGACAGAAGGGAGACAGATATATAACACATAGGAAAATGGTGGTTCATAAAGGTACAAGGGGAAACCCCAAGTTAGGATCAGTTGTTTAATTTCAATTGGGCATGTTAATTAGATGAGGCAACAAGGGCTTTTGATGGCTGGACTTCAGTGCTTTGATAGATGGACTTTGTTATTTGCCCCCAGAAGGAGGAATTGGCCAAATAAAGGAATAGTCGTTGGTACCTAGTTTTATGAATGTAATCTAATGTTTTTTTTTAGCAAGGCAGAGGGAGTTAAGGAGAAGACCAAGGCCTGGTGAAACCCTGCTCTCCATTTTCCACATGGACAGAGTATATTTAATCCCCATTTGGGTTTTGTAGATCTGATTGCTATGTATGAGGCATGAGGACCAGGCATAACCTCAATTTAAACATTATAAAGGAGCTTTGTAATTCAATCCAAGTACATGCAGAACTGTTAACCAACCATCTATGGATTGGTAGTCTCAGACAAGACATGCCATCTCCCTAAATGTTGTATTCATCATCTATCAAATTAGTATAATATTGCATTCATTGTATGGTTCTAATGAAATTAATTGAATTGAATTTGAAATTAAATACCTTTAAAGGGTTTAAGTTAGTATCTAACACTGCTGGTAATCACTAAATGTTAGATAGTACAGACATTATTTTCAAATGGACTAATTTTTGCAATATTGAAATACGCTTTATCTTATTTCAATGTTAGAAAATTTCTGCACATAGAAGATTTTATTTGTATAACTGTGTATTTGCAGTGTGTTGAAAGTATATTTTGAAAAGATTCCAGTTACTGTAATAAAGAAAACATTAAATTATCATGTTTTATTAGCACACTTATTTAATTTTATGCTATTTCCTACTTATTAAAAGAGGGTTTATATCCTCTTAATAGGATATTGGGTCTTCACCAATCAACATTGCTCATGACTATATTCCATTTAAATTTAAAGGGCAGAGTGATTGGAAAAGTAGCTTCAATTTAGGTTTAATCCAAATATAAATGATTTTAATGTGTCAAAGAATGTTCTCATCACGTATACTCATTAGGCATCTGTTACTGAACAGTCAGGGAAATCATCTCTTAATGATTTTGCTGAAATGTCTTGGTTAGCTGAACTTTCCACAGTATATAAAGGAAATTCTTGTTTTGCTAATGATTTTAGAGTTCTCTCTCAATTGTAAGGGAGGAAGTAGTGAGAAGTATGCCTAGACTGAAGGGAAGGAAGTAGAATGAGTTTTAAATAAGACTTATTGTTTATATATATGGAATTTCAGCAAACAAATAACAAAAAAGTAAATGTTCTGTTCCAATAAGCTGCCTGCCATACTCTTTTCAAAGTAATCATTCTTCCATCACACATTTCTCTTTTAAAAAATATTTTAGAAAGTTAATTCATGTGTTTATAATTTTTAGCGATTTTTTTGTTTTTAGTGATTTTTAAATATCCATTACATATGTAATACTTTGTAACTCAAAAATTTATTATATATTAAAAGAAAACCACAGCATGTAGGATGGTTACAATAATTCTGGGACTTGTGTTTTAGCAAAATCATTTACTATTTGTTTAACATCTCAAAGAAATCCTGTCATATTCAGTTTTATTACAGCATAACCAAATCATAGAATCATAGAATGCTGCAAGGGCAGTAACCTGGTGGTATCCAGGCAATGGCATTCCATGCCAGACAAAATCGTGAAAAGCTTTATACCTCATTTAAAATCTTCTTTGGCATGTTTACATTTCAAGTTATATATAAATTAGTTCACACTAATAACAGTAAATATAACTAATTATTCAAAATATAACTGACATCTGAAGTATATCAATTCATAATATTACATTTACATATTTCTCTTGCTTGATGTTACCCTTGTAAAGTTAGGAATAATACATCCTGTGAAACTGAAAGCATTTAAAAAAATACCCTTCTTTATATAAGCAAGGAATTTTAATGGAAAAATAAAATAGCTTAGAATAAACATATTCAACATGAGTGAAAAGACATTTTGACTCTGTTCCCTGCCCGGGAAAGTTATCTTTGGAGACAAGATATCTTTGCAGCACAGAGGAAAGATTGAGTGGAGTACTATGATGAAAGCCACATGATATGGAATTTAAAATACTTACAAGGAGCTCCTAGACAAAAAAGTAGTTCTTGGTTTCTTAGTTTCACAGTCTCAAGTTCTTCTTTATTATTTTTTTATATTCATTTTTAATCCTCAGAGAACTTAATTAATAGACCCAGTTCAAGTTTCTTTTGGTATAGAAAACAAAATTCAAAACATTTTTGAGGTAGTATATAATACAAAATGAAGCACAGTAAGCCTGGAAATTACACAGCATGGTTTAATTATATTTGATAAACTTTATTTCTTACAATGATGGTCTGATTTTTTTTTTCTTTTTCAGAACAAAGTTTTAGTTTGTTGATTTGTCTTATATATAACTTTTAATAGTTTTGGCCAGTTCAATGAGATTAATTTATTCAGTTTCATGTTAAAGGGAGTACAATTATTCAACAAAAAATAATATGCTAAATGTTCTCAACATACATATATTCTTGGGGGCCATTTGTTTGAAAATCATATGAATAATTATAAATTATTTAGTCCACCCGGTGCTATTACATACACAGGGAGTTTAGGGGGAAGGGAATTTAGTCTATTGTGCTTATTTTACTTGTGGTAATGAGATAATCAGAAATAGGATAGTAATTAAACATGATCGGGTAAATGAACTAGCTATACAATTTCACAAGACTTCAACTACATGCCTCATAAACTCTGATGAACTAGGATATATTAAATTAGTCCTTTACCAAAGGGTTTTCAATTATATTATTGCAGACATGTTGGCCAATGACTGCTGTGGAAAATTGCTCTATGCATCTTCAGATACTTGAAAACATCTATGATCTCTATACAGTAGAAACTTGCACAGCCTCCTTCTAAAGTCTCAGACCATGACAACAAAAAATAAATTTATTGTGATGACATGGAGAGTGAGGCCACACCTTCAATACTCCATTGCCCTGACAGCTGAAGTTACCAGTGTTCTTCTAGCTCCCATGCTGGTTCTATATCTGTAAGTTATGCTGCATCTGGTGCATGGACAGTTCATCCTTCCTTCTACTGAATAAACTTTCTCCCCTGGAATGTCTTCAGCCATACCTGACTTTCCTCAGCTCACTTAGGCTTCTCCATCTCCACACTTTGTTTCTGTATTTCCCCCCCATGAGTATTTTTATCCTTTCTAAGAAAGATTGAAGCATCCACACTTTGGCCTTGACAAGTGTATAAGCACATTTTTCATTGTGGTAGTGAAATTACTTATTTTGAGTAACTCTGTTTCACTAGCAATGAAGATACTATATTCAAAGGCAATACCATTTACTAAGTAGTGTCAAAACTGCATATATATATATATGCACACATATATTGTATTATATATTTATACTATTATAGACATATATTATATAGGTATATATAAGATTTTAATTTTTTTCAATTTTTTTATTAGATATTTTCTTAATTTACATTTCAAATGTTATCCCAAAAGTTCCCTCCCCCCTCCCACTGCCCTGTTCCCCTGCCCACCCACTCCCACTTCTTGGCCCTGGCATTCCCCTGTATTGGGGCATATAAAGATTGCAATACCAAGGGGCCTCTCTTCCCAATGAAGGCCGACTAGGCAATCTTCTGCTACATATGGAGCTAGAGACACAAGTTCTGGGGAATCTGGTTAGTTCATATTGTTGTTCCTCTTCTAGGGTTGCAGACCCCTTCAGCTCCTCGGGTTCTATCTCTAGCTTCTCCAATGTGGGCCCCGTGCTCCAACTTATAGATGACTGTGAGCATCCACTTCTTTGGGAGACAGCTATATCAGGGTCTCTTCAGTAAACACTTGCTGTCCTATGCAATAGTGTCTGAGTTTAGTGACTGATTATGGGATGGATCCCCGGTGGGTTAGTCTCTGTATGGTCCATCCTTTCATCTTAGCTCTAAACTTTGTCTCTGTAACTCCTTTCATGGGTATTTTGTTTCCTATTCAAAGGAGGAATGAAGTATCTACCCGCTAGTCTTCCTTCTTGATTTTCTGGGTTTTGCAAATTGTATCTTTGGTATTCTATGTTTTGCGGCTAAAATCCATTTATCAGTGAGCGCATATCCAATGAAGGTTTTAAATTTTTATAACAAGTATAAAAAACTTAGAAATACCTCAACCATAATAGAAATGTATAGTCAAAAACCATTTCTGGAGAAGCAATCTAGATGACTATATTTATTTAATAAATGTGGATCATGTGCCTCAGTCTGGAATTTCTTAGATTATTTCTGGTAATAGCATTCTTTCTGGCAGAGTCTATAGCACACACAGGGTGCCACAAAAAATTCAAGTAAATACAGTTTACATCTCTAGTTCACTCGGTTTTCATATAAAGCCATTATAGACATGGAAACTCTCACTAGAGGTGTTACTGTGGTTGCCAAATTTAGGAATTATAAGATCGCAAAAATGGCAGCTGCCACTTATATTACACATCACCATATCCTAGAAGCAAAATGTGGCTTTCAATCAATAAAAAAGCTGTGGATATCTTTTTTTTTTCATATTTTCTGTATTGTAACTTTGGATGGAAAGAGGCTGTTCATTATGCAAGAAATTAGGTCTTATTTTTTTTAAACCCAAAGAACAATATAGTCTCACTAAAAGACAGATTTATGAATTTAGGAATGTAGATGTTATAATCAAGCTCTTATGCATCAGATCCTGCTATGATAAGCAAGGGTAGGTTTCTTTATATAGTCTGCTCCTTTGCTTTTTTGCTGTCTGCTTCATTTTATTTAATTAATTTTGTTAATGAAATGATTCATACTAGGCCACCTTGACCCCTCTTTTTCTGGTCAAAGGATAATTATATGCAATGACCATTTTTCATTCGTATTCCTAAAATTATAATTATACAATTAGCTTTCACCTGCTCAGGCCCTTATATCTATTACAAATTTTTCTCTGTAACTTCTGAATGAAGTACATTACAAATTCATAAGTTCAGTTACAGAGCTGTGTGTGTGTGTGTGTGTGTGTGTGTGTGTGTGTTTGTGTTTATCTCTTCAGTAGTTTCTTTACCCTGTAAAGGTTTTTTGAAAAAGTTTTCTCCCATGTTGATTTTGCAAGACTGACAACCTAGAATATTCTTAGTTCATATGTTAGTACTGTTTCATACTGTTGGTGTTTATTTTTTTGTGTGTATGCATATGTGTGTGTGTGTGTGTGTGTGTGTGCACGTGTGTGTGTGTGTGTGCATGCGTGTGTGTGTGTGTGTGTGTGTGTGTGTGTGTGTTTGTGTGTTTCTCCTTCTTTATTCAGTTACTGGGAAAATAAGGATTTCTATTGTTTTCATTTGGCTAAGGTCATGGCACTGTTTTACTGGTAGAAGGATTCTTATTACATCAGTTTACTGTGCTTTATATAGAGTTGCAAGTTGGATATCACTTGACATCTATCTGGCTGTATTCTGTCTTCTCTCCTGGGTCAGTTTCCAGTATCCTTTATTTTGTTGTTATCTCTCACTTAGGTGTATTACTTCAGGATATATTCTATTCACTACCCAAGGTAGAGTCTATTAAAAGCTCAAGTCTTCTGCCTGGAAATACTCTTCCATACTTGATTGACATGTTTAAGAACTCAACTTTGGATTGGTTGAAGTGTTCTAGATAGGAAATAATTTTTATTTATAAAATCAAAAGCATTTATTGATATCTTCTTGCCAGTATGATATTTGACAGATAAGATATTTTGAGTCCTTTGAAAATAAACTTTTTCCTCAACTAAGAGACTGCTACTTACTATATAATTTTTTTTTTTAAGACAGGGTTTCTCTGTGTAGTCCTGGCTGTCCTGGAACTCACTCTGTAGACCAGGCTGGCCTCGAACTCCGAAATCTGCCTGTGTTTGCCTACCTGTGTCTGCCTACCAAGGGCTGGGATTAAAGTTGTGCACCACCGCTGTCCAGCTTACTATATAATTATTAAATAATGATGTTAGCCTATTGTACTGAGTTCCAATTAAACCATTTAAATATGAGTATTCCATAGTTTACTTACCTTCATTCTCTTTTATAGTTATTTATTTTCATTTTGTCTTATTTTACTTTTAACTTTGTAGCTCAGGCTGGGCTAGAACTCATGTATCCCAGACTTTCCTCAAATGAAATAAGTTTCTCTCTCCTACATATAGGATGCATATAGGATAGTATAAACCATTATACTCTTTTTAAGTTGTGATTATTCAGTTGATGATTTTCTACTTTGTATAATTCTTTTTTCCATCTTTATTATTTTGTCGATCTTATGAAATATTTATAGATCCCATAAATATATATTTATAAGATCCCCTTTGTGACCAAGGGAAGATAAAACATACTTTACCAGAAGGCCAGTGGGAGTGTCTACTACAGGTCTAAAGACTTCTATAATCTATGGTGCTCTTCCTTGAGTGGACATCACATATTCATGTAGGACCCATACTGGGTCTCTACAGAGCTTTTAAAAACAGTAATTTGATGTTTTTATGACTTTTGTACCTTTATATACATCTCTTTCTTTAGGTTAGGATTTTTTTTTTTTGTATGATTTTCTTAAAAATTTTCTGTGCCTTTGATCTGGTTTTATTTTTTTTTCCTGAATTCCTATTATTCTTAGCTATGGTGTTTTCATGGTACCCCATATTTCTGGGTTGTTTCATGCCTAGAAATTTTTAGATCTGACATTTTCCTTGACTGGTATATTCATTTCTTCCATTCTGTCTTTAACACCTTCCATCTCTTCTATTCTGATGGTGAGGCTTTTTTCTCAGATTACTATTCAAGTTTCTAAAATTTTCATTTCCAGACATCCCTTAAATTGTGTTCTTTAATGATTCTATTCCCAGTTTCAGAACTTAGGTTGTTTTATTTATTTTTTCCAATGTTTCTGTTCTCATAGTGGAGAAATATTTTCCTGGCTGTTATTGAATTTCTACACTTGTGTTTACTCACCTGAATTTGGGATGATTGTAATTCTATTTTTTTCCAAATTTTTCATTAGATATTTTCTTAATCTACATTCCAAATGCTATCCTGAACGTTCCCTCTACCCTCTCCTCACCCTTCTCCCCTACCCACCCACTCCCACTTCTTGGCCCTGGTGTTCCCCTGTATTGGGGCATATAAAGTTTGCAATACCAAGGGGCCTCTCTTCCCAATGATGGCCGACTAGGCCATCTTCTGCTACATATGCAGCTAGAGACACGAGATTGTGATTCTAGATGATATTATTTTGTCTTTGGTGGCTGCTTTATTTCCTTGATTTCTGTTTCAGTCTCTGGTTTGTAGGAGAGTGTAGAGGCTGTGTGTTGCCTGAGAGAGAATTTTGGGGATCTTATTAGCTCAGGGTCCTTGGGTTTCTGGGTACAGTGTGTTTCCAGGTACTGAGAAATGATACTTAAGAATGGGGATGGGCTGGGAGGTTCTAAGGTGTCCACATGAAGGAACATGTTTTACCAGGTTCTGTTTAGTCCCCTTGGAATCACAGTAGAAAGGAAGGAGAGGCCACTATAGGTTGCTTGTGATAGGGATGAGATTGAGTGATTGGATTTAGTGGAGAAGGGAAATAAAGATCCTAAGTTGAGTTACCTGCTTTAGTGTCTTATGTGGTTCTATGGCAGGCTTGGCTAGTGGGTGGCCAAGGAGTGCTTTCTGGAGTTGGGGGTCTGATATGGCAATGATTAGGGGAGGAGAGGGTTGAAAGTGAAGATCTGTGTGATGCACTGGAGATGAGGTCAGAGTAGGATGGGGCGGGGAGAAGACCGAGGAAGCTGTCTGCTGCAGAGCTTATTGGGAGACAAGGGGATTCAATTAGAAGGAGAGGAAGGAGATGTAAAAGTTTTCCAGTTAGCCTACCTGATCCCTGTGCGGAATCAAGTCAGAACTGTGTTAATGTTTGGATCTACTTAAGTTTCCTACCTTTGACTAGTGCTTCATTTTTTGGTAAAAAGATACATTTCAGGAAATTATTTTGGGGAAAATCCATATTTCTTTCTAAACACTTGTCTTGATTTATTTTCTGCTGAATGTGTACCACTCCTAGAACTATGCTCTTTCTACTTTTTTGGCTTTGTTTTCTAATTTTATTTTTAGTACTTTTGCATAAGGAAAATGCCTTTATATTTTGTTGAAGATACACTTGATAATTATTTTTAATCATTTTCTTCTATTTATATGGTGTATGTTATCAAAAGTCCTCTATATCCCTTTCCTCTTAAAAAAAAAACAAATAAGAAACAATAAATAATAAACATTATTGTAGATTACCTTAGACATCAAAGCAGCTTCTCTTGGGACTCATGCTTAAGACCTGACTTGTTTTCTTGGTGTTTTCCCATAGCTTGATATGTGTATTGGTCATGGGCAGTTAAGCAGAGGCCTCTGACTACAACCTTATGTCCTCTTTCTTGTTATTCTCTTACTGCGTATTTCCTAATCCAGGCTCCTCACTAGATTGTGGGGCCCTAACTGGGGAAGAGTGCAGGTGTCTGCATCCTCTGGATTTAGTAATCAGAGAAAGTTCCTTGGTTTTGTTAGGATATTTGTTGTCTCAGTGCTGCCTGATGACTGCCATAACTCTTATCCAGACACCTTTATAATCTCCTCAGGAATATAAATTCAGTCCTTTCAAGATTTAGAGAACAACAGCAAACTAGAGACATAAGCTGTTCTTCAAATATTCAGTAAAATTTGTACACTCTTGATAAAAGGCTATATCCGAATGACTATCCACCCTGATCAAATTTGTTTATCTTGGAGATGCTGGTATGGGTCTATTTGTGAAAGACCACTTATATGCTTGATTATACATGGTGACTTAAATATAAAAGTCACACAATCATCTGAATAGAAACAAAAAAAAATGTTTAACAAAACACAGCATGCCTTCATGATAAAAGTTCTACAGAGAACAGGACCAAAGAGAACACATCTTAATGTAACAAAGGCTCTATATCACAAACCTACAGTCAACATTATCTTAAATGGAGAAAAACTCAATGGGATTTCATTGAAATCAGCAATGAGTTGAGGCTATCCATACTGCTTTTCAGTTTAATTAGATCTTATATATTTAACAATTCTTTTATTTCCATTTTACTGATACTGCTTTGAAGTGACATTATTTTAAAAAAAAATTCAGGCTAAATGAATTGTGGTCATATTTGCCATTATGAACCTCAGAATACTTCATATCTCTCCTTTTTTAGTCTCGAAGATTTTGACACTGTCTCCTATAGAGTTTTTCCAACTTAGTGACTTGAGAAACAATCTACTCACTATATTATTGTACAATATGGGCATCAAAATGACAAATAGACTGTAAAATTATAAATACATGTTTCCCATGTACTTCACATGCTTGAATTCCTCTCAAGCTCAAACCATCTGTTAAAGTTTAATATTCCTGCTAAACCACTTTGCAAATTGGAAACTGGAACAGAGAACAGTTAACTAGTTTGTTATGCTTTCCAGATATTGCACACAGCAAAACTCAACTCCAAGCTCCCGAGGCTGACTTAATGCCCTCTGATCTTATCTCATGTCATTAGACCTCATCACGCCATATTGAAAAGATGGCACTGAAAAACTTTCTAGGATATTTAAGTTATAAATGTTTTTGTTTTACTGTTGTTATAGAAGACAAAAGAATTTTTTTTTTTTTTTTTTTTTTTTTGGATTCTATGCACTAATGTAGGCAATACAGGCTATTACTGAAGTAGAAAAAGAAAGATTGTTACAGGTGAATAAATTCAGCAAATGCATGTGCTTTCTTTATACTTCTTAATTTTCATGTTACACTTCAAGGTTGAAAATAAAACCTGTGCTATACTAACAAATGTTAATGTGACCTGATTTCTTCCATTTAAATACTTTAATTATATATTATTAGGCAAATAAGGAAACATTTGAATAAATAATGATGCTAATTGCTATTCATTTTCTTAAGTACAGATAAACTATGAACATCGGAAGATTGGTAAATTATAAAATGTATTTTAAATATAATATGTTGAGTATTTAGTAAAGTTAATCTTTGAGAATATTAAAAGTGTCACCCACCATATGTTGCAGAAGACTTATTATCTATTGGAATATACAAAACCTTTCAGAATTATGTAAGTTATGATGGTCTACAAGCAACTAAATGAGTAATCCAGTATAAAAGTAAATGGGTCTATAGTCTCATAAAAAGATGACTTTATTATCTGTATCTACCTGTGTCCTGACCCTTTGCTGTATGGCAATGTTGCATGTTTCATTGCATCATGGCTTAAAACAATTTCTGGTTTCATAGGGAAATTCCAAAATAGTAATAAGGGATAAGTAATAAAATGCTTTTGTGTATTCATGAAAAGTGAGCAAAATATTTTTGTAAGACCTGTCTATCACAAAATCTGGCTACAAGAAACAATTGAGTTTGTTTGGCTTTTTAGTAATATAAAACTTGGCTATCCTAATGGAATTGCTACAGTGACTTAGTGATGATCTAAGGATGACTGATGAGAAATAAGGGAAATATAGCTTAAATTGCTTTTGGAACATTACATTGAATTGGTTTTACAAAATGAGTTGTGAAATAATGAAAAGTATCATAAATGCAATGCTTATGAAAAGGTGAATCAGTTCTGAGTTGAGCAGCTTTAATTTAATCATTTTAGCTTAAAAACTCCTTAATGCCAGTTTTCACCTTCATTATAAATAAATAGAAACAATGCATAACATAGATCCATTAATATTCTATTAAACATTTTTCTTAATGTATACTATTATCACCCCTTCCTACTCCTACTCCAACACTTCCATGTAACCCTACCTACATACACACTCCCTCACAAAATAATGGCCTTTTAAAAATGTTATTGTTATATGCATGTTATTGTTACAAATGCATAAGTATTTATTTATAACAGGCTGACTTTGATTAGTGTATGTATATTATTTTATTGCTGACTGCTTAGAACTAGATCACTTGTTTAAGACTCATATCTGAAGAAAACATTTTGCTCTCTCTGCAGTTCTTAGTTGACTATAGTTCACACAGATGGGTTGTCTTGCTTCTATAATAGCAAGTCCCTAGATGTTGTCATTATTTAAGTCCTCTTTAGGCACCCATATTGTTGAAGTTTCATGACTGAACCTTCCCTGTCTTCCCAAGGAGCCACAGTCTAACGGCAGATTTTTCTGGTTCTCTGGACTTTACAAATTTTCCATCTCTCCTTCTATAAATTTCTGAGTCTTGAAAACACAAGTATTATTTTAGATGTATGAATTAGGTCTGATCTCCGCAGAATCATCAGTTGATCTATGAATTTATACATGTAAATTAGGGAAACCATAAAATTCTACCTATGTATTAGGCTTTTGCTTAATAATAAAATTTGAGTATTTCTAATTAGATATCTCATGTGGTAAGGTGGTATACAATGTCTATAAAAAGCTATGACTAATAACTCCTCTTTTACAGGGCAATATGGGAGAGGCTGGCAAAAAATTTCCTTAAATTGTTGAAATTAAATGGTTTTTGTTTTGTTTTGATTGTTTGTTTGATCTAGGATGGAATGGATTACTTTCCTTCCATATATTAAATCTTAAATTGTAATATTTTCACATTTTATATATTTTTAAATACAATATTTTTAATGCAAAAAGAAGTTAAATCATAAAACAAGAAATAGTCTATTTATAATATTTTATGTTTTCCATTTTTGATAAGTAAAAAATAGTGAATGGGAGCATAAATTTGAAGGAGAGTTGAAGGGTAGTATATATGAGTATTTGGAAAGAAAACTGAGAAAGGAAAATATTCTATTAATAAAACCTCAAAATATAAAAAAGCAGTGTCATTCTATTATTTACTATTTTTGAAAAACTTAAGTCAATTGCTAAAATTAAATATTGCATATTTATATACATTTAAGACAATGACACCTGAAATAAATTTTATCATTTTATTTTTCACATGAGGAGGAAGTCAAGGTGAGTGCATGGGTAGTACTTTTTAAATTGATGGTTGTAGAAACTATGAGCAGATCTAGGACTATAGTATTAAATGTTGCTAACTAGAGTACTAGGAAAAGTCAATAATGTTTCAATTTTAAAAGTCCTAAAGTCAGTAAGTTGAAGTTTCTTCATAGATACACACTTGAAAATTATTTGAAAGGCAATTTAATATAATGGAGACAAGAGAACAATGTAGTGTGAATGGTGGAGCACAGGTAGCAATAAGATGGTTTAGGAACAGTAAAGTTTAATTATGAATATATTTTCTTTTTGATTAACCTTGTGGAAAGATTTTCTTTCCTGAATGAAATCTTTGATTCATGACATATGAATAAAGTAAACAGAAATTCTCATTATGTCAAAGGTATTTACAAATGTTGTAAAATAAATAACTATTTTAAATCATGTTATTAATATGAAATATAAATGGAACATAGTAGCAGCTAGAAATTAACCAGAGAGATCAGATTATGAATTCAGTAACGGCTTCCTTCCCTTTGATCCACCATCTTAGCTGTTTTAGTTATTTATTTGTTTATTTGTTTGTTTATGTTAACTGCACACAACTCTAGGTTCCATAAAATCTTCAACACAATATTCACAGGCTATCAACAAAATAAATTAAAGCATAATAAATTGAGAAGATTCTAACAGTTTGACATTTATAACGGATTATATTTTTAGAACAATAAATTTTCTTTGAAATTTACTAACTGGCTAAGAATATAGAGTGATTTAATTAATTATCTGAATTTATTTCCTAGTTACAAATAGGAAATGCCAAGCACAGCCTGAGAGGCTGGGTAGGACGCTGTGCCATGGCCTTGCAGTGTCAAATGCCAAAATTATTTGAAACCAGAAGGAAATAATATATGCTGGTAATTTCTAATTATGTAAAAACTATACAACCTAATTAACATTACTAAGGTGATTAAGAGCTTTGCCTGAGTAAGCTAATGCACATTTTATAAGGTCTCCTTCTCAAGTTAATGACTGGTTGCTTATGTCATTGTCATGAAAATGTAGTGTTTTATTTTTATTATACAATATATCCTGGTTATAGATTTTCTTCCTTCTTCTCCCAGTTGTTCTTTTCCTCTTTCCCCTTCTCTGTCTCTCGTTGGAAAACAGAGGATCATCTAAGCTATGATAATAAAATAAAATAGAATAAGATGGAACAAAAACAAGGGTATCAGATTAGGACCAAAGTAGATGGAAAAGGCACAAGAAGCAGGTCTCATGAGGAGTCCCTCTTGTTTCCACACTCAGCCATCTCATGCAAACACAAAATTGGAAACTATTGTGGACAGCATTTAGGAAAATAGCTCAGTGAGAAGGAGTGCTTGCTAGGAAATTAAGAGGGCTATATTCCAAATCCCAAAACTTTCATAAAAATTTGTGCATGGCAGTGTGAGCATTTAATCTCACACTGTGTGTGTGTGTGTGTGTGTGTGTGTGTGTGTGTGTGTG
>LR754511.1:0-20971 GCA_902729485.2 Mus minutoides
ACAACTCAGAGAGAACTGAGATGCTTAACAACACTCTCTTGCTATGGGGTCGCTTTTACAGAAGTTAGCAAATCCCAACTTCCTTAACTATGGCTTTTACTGCTTGTAAAGCATTTATCATTTCAGAACACAGTAGATTTCTGACATCTACATCACAGGATTACTGTAGATTCTCAATCTATTATTTTTCCATCTGATGCCCAAATAAATTAAAACCATTTTTAAACTATAAAAAAAAAAAAAATACTTAAGAGCTGGTAGGTGGTGGTGCATGCCTTTAATCTCAGCACTTGGGAGGCAGAGGCAGGCAGATTTCTGAGTTCGAGGCCAGCCTGGTCTACAGAGTGAGTTCCAGGACAGCCAGGGCTACACAGAGAAACCCTGTCTCAAAAAAAAAAAAAAAAAAAAAAAAAAAAAAAAAAAAAATCCTTTGCTGAAGAGATGACTCATCAGGTAAGAGCACTGATTGCTCTTCCAGAGGTCCTGATTTCAATTCCCAGCAACCACATGGTGGCTCACAACCATCTTAATGGAATCCAATGCTCTCTTCTGGCATGTCTGAAGACAGCTAGAGTGTACACACATACATAAAACAAAAAATTAAATTTTAAGAAAGAAAGTTAAAAAATACTTAACATATTACAGAATATGTAAATATTCTCTCAGTGTAAATAGTCACTGTCCTAAAATTAATACATAATGGCATTAGCTAACTTGGAATTGTATGCTAAGCATGTCCTTACATCATACTGTAAGTTTCCTTTAGTATTCACACTCATGTCAAGGTAGATCATGACCTACTTTGGTAAATAAAAAACTTGAGGAGAGGCTAGCAATTTTCATCCAAGGTCATATAGATGGTACATTGCCCATACTAAATTTGGAACCAAGTCTTATTCCAGAAGTGTCTTCTTATGTATCTTCTTATGTGGTATTTTAAAATGTATTTGCATGCAATATCCTTTAATCACTAAGTCTTATCCCAGAAGTATCTTCTTATGTGGTATTTTAAAATGTATTTGCATGTAATATCCTTTAATCACTAAGTCATAGCCATTATTTATTACCCTTTTCAAAAACTCACAACATAAGTCAATGACAAAGATATGATTGGATCTCAGAGAATAAATTCTAAATGTGTGTGTTTGCTCATAAAATGAATGTTGGAGGATTGAATACCCTACCTGTTCCACTTGGCAATCAGAATTTTCAGTAGCATGTAGAAGTTAAATCCCACAATGAAAAAAAACATATAATAAGAATGATGACAGATATTACTAAAATGTAATATCAGTAAGGCAAACTTACTAAGGAGAGAGTTAATAATGTCAATAACTGTTGCTCATTAATTATCCCTTTATAATATCAGACAAGATACCATAAACTGACTGTTTCTCCCACTCATTGTGTCAATATTTTCTGGATAGGGTCTGAACAGCTTCTACTGAAGAGCACTGAAAAGACAATAATAGAAAATGGGTAGCAGATTTGGAATAAGAAAACGAAAAAACAAAACAAAACACAGGCTTGTACCAAGTTGAACATGCCAGGCTTGTGTTTATATGTTATTTATATCTTTTTATTCAAGAACAAGTCATACTTGTTTGATCTTTTCAAGGGTCTTTGGTTTTCACCTCCATGTGAGTTTGAGAATCTAATCACTTCTACAAAAACATTAGATTGGGTGCTTACTGGAATGATATTAAATACATAGGTAGTTTGTAGCAAATTTTAACATTTTTAAACAGCATTGAGTTTTCTGATCTGTGCTGAATTTATTAATTTGAATACCATTGTTGGTAATTAGGATTATCTGATATTCAATATAGTTAGTCATATCTTTGCTGAAAGCAGACAACTGTAACCTTCCTTTCTTTTCCTGACACTTGCCTTCCTTCCTGGCTGTACTAGCTATTGTGTTTACATTGCCATAGTCACCATTTTGTAGCATCACAGCACATTTTGTGAAGCATACATATTTCTGTAGTATCATTCCCAGGTCTGTAGTCTGTTCTACACAGACCACAGTTATGTGTGTTATGCTTTCACACATTTGACTTCAATGAATGTCATAACCCATATCATTTTGCTGTTGTTTAAGAAATCGAGCTTGCAGAGGTATAGGCAATAAAAACATATATTTAAGTTTGCTGTGTTTCTGTTTTTTGCGGGGGTCTGAATTCTTCATTATCTAGTATGTTGTGTTTCTCTTTTGTACCATTTCTTCTCCTTTCTGATGTCTTCATTTAATATTTTTTGCAAATAAGTTTATTGATAATGAATTATTATAGATTCTCTGTGTCTACAAAGGCAGCATTTCATCCCCACCTTGAAAAGTATGTTTGCCAGATTCAGAGCTCTGCGACACACCTTTGTTATATTCTTATTCCAAAGTGTTTGTTTGCTTCTATCTTGTCATCTCCCTACACTCCTTGTCTTTTATTTAATGTGTATTTTCTCTTCTTGTCTTGAACATTTCCCCTTTACTTCTGGTCTTAAGAATTTGATAGCTACACATTGAAGTAGATCTCTTTATAGTTTCTGGGGCTGAGATTTCCTCAGCTTCTTTGAACTGAGAAATTTCAGCAAATTTGATTTTTTTCTGTCATTACTTATTCAAATTTTATGGCTTCTCTCCCTCTCCTTCAATTAGGATTGCTACACTTAATTGTGCTCCAAAGCACTTACCCAACAATTCCCTTATTTGTTCCATTTTTAATGGACAATTGCTGTTGGATTTGATCATTAATTTTTTTCTTCTATAACTTACATTTTTAAATTTTTTTACACTTTGAACTGTAGATGTTTTTCTTATTATTAAAGATTCAAATCATCTCTTCTTTATAGTATGTTAAAGTTTTAATGTGGTGAGAGAGCCATCTAGGGTCCCAGGTCGCTCAGAGACCAGTCTGTGCAGGTCAGCTCACAGACTGCAAAGGGTGAGTGAGCAAACTGCTGAGCAGTGCAGTTTTGGGGACAGACCCACCTTTGGGCTCTAGACATCTGGGCACCCTCTCCACCTGAGGAGAGGTCTCTGCCTGGGAGGGATTTCACCTGCCAGAACTTGTGAGAGAGCCATCTTGGGTCCCAGGTAGCTCAGAGACCAGTCTGTGCAGGTCAGTTATCAGACTGCAAAGGGTCCCACAGAGCCCAGTTTGTGCAGGTGAAAGTGTGGACTGCAGAAACCACAGAGCTTCTGGGACAGGCAGAAGCAACACAGCTTCTGGGACAGGCACAGTTTCAGGCTCCAGACATCTGGGCACCTTCCTGGACTGAGGAGAAGTATCTGCCCAGGAGGGTTTTGCCTGTCTGAGCTCGTGAGGGAGCCAACTTGGATCCTCAATCCCTCAGAGACCAGTCTATGCAGGTGACTGTGCAGACCACGGAGGTAACACATCTTCTAGCACAGGCCCTATATAGGGCCTTCAACTTTACCCAAGAGGCAAGTCTGAACACCAAAACTACGTGCACCTTCCCTGCAAGAGGAGAGCGCACCTGCAGAGACTACTCCGACCACTGACATTCAGGAGAGAGCTGGGCTCCTAGGACTGCTGACAAAGGCCAACAGAATCAGGAGCAACAAGCTCCAACCAGAGACAACTATAACAACCAAACCCAGAGATTACCAGATGGCGAAAGGCAAACGTAAGAATCTTAATAACAGAAACCAAGACCACTCACATTCATCAGAACCCAGCACTCCCACATCAACCAGTCCTGGATACCCCAACACACCCAAAAAGCAAGACTCAGACTTAAAATCATATCTCATGATGCTGGTAGAGGACATTAAGAAGGACATTAATAACTCACTTAAAGAAATGCAGAAGAACACTGCTAAAGAGGTAAAAGTCCTTAAAGAGGAAACACAAAAATCCCTTAAAGAACTACAGGAAAACACAACCAAACAGGTAATGGAATTGAACAAAACTATCCAGGACCTAAAAAGGGAAATAGAAACAATAAAGAAAACCCAGAGTGAGACAACTTTGGAGATAGAAACCCTAGGAAAGAAATCAGGAACCATAGATGTGAACATCAGCAACAGAATACAAGAGATGGAAGAGAGAATCTCAGGTGCAGAAGATTCCATAGAGAACATGGGCACAACAATCAAAGAAAATGCAAAATGCAAAAAGATCCTAACTCTAAACATCCAGGAAATCCAGGACACAATGAGAAGACCAAACCTATGGATAATAGGAGTAGGTGAAAAAGAAGATTTTCAAATTAAAGGTCCAGCAAATATCTTCAACAAAATAATAGAAGAAAACTTCCTGAACCTAAAAAAGGAGATGCCCATGAATATACAAGAAGCCTACAGAACCCCAAATATACTGGAACAGAAAAGAAATTCCTCCCGACACATAATAATCAGAACAACAAATGCACTAAATAAAGATAGAATATTAAAAGCAGTAAAGGATAAAGATCAAGTAACATATAAAGCAGGCCTATTAGAATTGCACCAGATTTCTCACCTGAGACTGTGAAAGCCAGAAGATCCTGGACAGATATTATACAGACCCTAAGAGAACACAAATGCCAACCCAGGTTACTATATCAGCAAAAGTCTCAATTACCAGAGATGGAGTAATTCCATGATAAAACCAATTTCACACAATATCTTTCCATGAATCCAGCCCTTCAAAGGATAATAAAGGGAAACCACCAAAACAAGGACAGAAACTACACCCTAGAAAAAACTAAAAAGTAATCCTTAAACAATCCTAAAAGAAGACAGCCCCAAGAACAGAATCCCAACTTTAATAACAAAAATTACAGGAAGCAACAACTACTTTTCTTTAATTTCTCTTAATATCAATGGACTCAATTCCCCAATGAAAAGACATAGACTAATAGACTGGGTACACAAACAGGACCCAACGTTTTGCTGCTTACAGGAAATGAATCTTAGGGAAAAATACAGACACTATTTTAGGGTAAAAGACTGGAAAACAATTTTCCAAGCAAATGGTCTGAAGAAAAAAGCTGGACTAGCCATTCTAATATCGGATAAAATTGACTTTCAACCGAAAGTTATAAAAAAGACAAGGAGGAGCACTTCATCCTCGTCAAAGGTAAAATCAACCAAGATGCACTCTAAAATTTGAATATCTATGCTCCAAATACAAGGGCAGCCACATTCATTAAAGAAACTGTAGTAAAGCTCAAAGCACACATTGCACCTCACACAATAATAGTGGAAGACTTTAACACTCCATTCTCACCATTGGACAAATCCTGGAAAAAGAAACTAAACTGAGACACATGGACACTAACAGAAGTCATGAAACAAATGGATTTAACAGATATCTACAGAACATTTTATCCTAAAACAAAAGGATATACCTTGTTCACAGCGCCACATGGTACCTCTTCCCAAATTGACCATATAATTGGTCACAAAACAGGCCTCCACAGATACAAAAATATTGAAATTATCCCATGCATCCTGTCTGACCACCATGGACTAAGGCTGATCTTCAATAACAACATAAAAATAGAAAGCGAACATTTTCATGGAAAATGAACAAAACTCTACTCAATGATTCCTTAGTCAAGGATGAAATGAAGAAAGAAATTAAAGACTTTCTAGAGTTTAATGAAAATGAAGCCACAACATACCCAAACTTATGGGACACAATGAAGGAAGTTCTAAGAGGAAAACTCATTGCCCTGAGTGCCTCCAAAAAGAAACTAGAGAGAGAATACACTAGTAGCTTGACAGAACACCTAGAAGCTCTAGAACTAAAGGAAGCAAATTCACCCAAGAGGAGTAGATGGCAGGAAATAATCAAACTCAGGGCAGAAATCAGCCAAGTAGAAACAAAAGAACTATCCAAAGAATCAACCAAATCAGGAGCTGATTCTTTGAGAAAATCAACAAGATAGATAAACCCTTAGCCAGACTCACTAGAGGGCACAGGGACAGTATCTTAATTAACAAAATCAGAAATGAAAAAGGAGACATAACAATGGGACCTGAGGAAATCCAAAACATCATCAGATCCTACTACAAAAGGCTATACTAAACAATGCTAGAAAACATGGATGAAATGGACAACTTCCTAGACAGATACCATGTACCAAAGTTAAGCCAGGATCAGATTAACGATCTAAACAGTCCCATTTCCCCTAAAGAAATAGAAGCAGTCATTAATAGTTTACCAACCAAAAATAGCCCAGGACCAGATGGGTTTAGTGCAGAGTTCTATCAGACCTTCAAAGAAGACATAATTCCACCTCTCCTCAGACTATTCCACAAAATAGAGACAGAAGGTACTCTACCCAATTCATTCTTTGAAGCCACAATTACTCTGATACCTAAACCACACAAAGATCCAACAAAGAAAGAGAACTTCAGACCAATTTCCCTCATGAATATCGATGCAAAAATACTCAATAAAATCCTCGCAAACCTCATCCAAGAACACATCAAAACAATCATCCATCATGACCAAGTAGGCTTCATCCCAGGAATGCAGGGATGGTTTAATATATGGAAATCTATCAAAGTAAACCACTATATAAACCAACGCAAAGACAAAAACCACATGATCATCTCCTTAGATGCTGAGAAAGCATTTGACAAAATCCAACACCCTTTCATGATAAAAGTCTTGGAACAATCAGGAATTCAAGGCCCATACCTAAACATAATAAAAGCAATATACAGCAAACCAGTAGCCAACATGAAATTGAATGGAGAGAAACTCGAACCAATCCCATTAAAATCAGGGACTAGACAAGGCTGCCCACTTTCTCCCTACCTATTCAATATAGTACTTGAAGTCCTAGCCAGAACAATTCAACAACAAAAGAAGATCAACGTGATAAAAATTGGAAAGGAAGAAGTTAAAATATCACTGTTTGCAGATGATATGATAGTATATATTCGGGACCCCTAAAATTCCACCAGAGAACTCCTAAACCTGATAAACAGCTTCAGTGCAGTAGCTGGCTATAAAATTAACTCAAGTAAATCAATCGCCTTTCTCTACACAAAGGATAAAAGGGCTGAGAAAGAAATTAGGAAAACAACACCCTTCACAATAGTTACAAATACTATAAAATACCTTGGTGTGACTCTAAATAAGGAATTGAAAGATCAATATGACAAGAACTTCAAGTCCCAGAAGAAATAAATAAAAGAAGATCTCAGAAGATGGAAAGATCACCTATGCTCATGGATTGGCAGGATTAATATAGTCAAAACAGCTATCCTGCAGGAAGCAATCTACAGATTCAATTCAATCCCCATCAAAATTCCAACTCAATTCTTCACTGAGATAGAAAGGGCAATTTGCAAATTCATCTGGAATAATAAAAAACCTAGAATAGCAAAAACTATTCTCAACAATAAAAGAAGCTCTGGGGGAATCACCATGCCTGACCTTAAGGTGTACTACAGAGCTATTGTGATAAAAACTGCATGGTACTGGTACAGCGACAGACAGATAGATCAATGGAATAGAAATGAAGACTCAGAAATGAATCCACACACCTATGGTCACTTGATCTTTGACAAGGAAGCTAAAACCATCCAGTGGAAAAAGGACAGCATTTTCAACAAATGGTGCTGGCACAACTGGCAGTTATCATGTAGAAGAATGCGAATTGATCCATTCTTATCTCCTTGTACTAAGGTCAAGTCTAAGTGGATCAAAGACCTCCACATAAAACCAGAGACACTGAAATTTATAGAGGAGAAAGTGGGGAAAACCCTCAAAGATATGGGCACAGGGGAAAAATTCCTAAACAGAACAGCAATGGCCTGTGAGGTAAGATCAAGAACTGACAAATGGGACCTTATAAAATTGCAAAGCTTCTGTAAGGCAAAAGACACTGTCAGCAAGACAAAAATGCCACCAACCGATTGGGAAAGGATTTTTACCAATCCTATATCTGATAGGGGACTAATATCCAACATCTACAAAGAGCTCTAAGAAGCTGGACTCCAGAAAAACGAATAACCCCAATAAAAAATGGAGTACAGAGCTAAACAAAGAATTCTCAACTGAGGAATTTCGAATGGCTGAGAAACACCTGAAAAAATGTTCAACATCCTTAATCATCAGGGAAATGCAAATCAAAACAACACTGAGATTCCACCTCATGTCAGTCAGAATGGCTAAGATCAAAAATTCTGGTGACAGCAGATGCTGGCATGGATGTGGAGAAAGAGGAACACTATTCTGTTGCTGGTGAGATTGCAAGTTTGTACCACCACTCTGGAAATCAGTCTGGCCTTTTCTCAGAAAATTGGACATAGTACTACCAGAGGATGCAGCAATACCTCTCCTGGGCATATACCCAGAAGATGTTCCAACTGGTAAAAAGGACACATGCTCCACTATGTTCATAGCAGCCTTATTTATAATAGCCAGAAGCTGGAAAGAACCCAGATGTCCCTCAACAGAGGAAGGGATACTGAAAATGGGCTACATTTACACAATGGAGTATTATTCTGCTATTAAAAACATGAATTTATGAAATTCTTGGGCACATGGATATATCTGGAGGATATCATCCTTAGTGAGGTAACCCAATCACAAAATAAGTCATTGCATATGCACTCACTGATAAGTGGATATTAGCCCAGAAACTTAGAATACCCAAGATACAATTTGCAAATCACAAGCAAATCAAGAAGGAAGACCAGTTTGTGGATACTTCATTCCTCCTTTGAATAGGAAACCAAATACCCATGAAAGGAGTTACAGAGACAAAGTTTAGAGCTAAGATGAAAGGGTGGACCATCCAGACACTACCTCACCGGGGGATCCATCCCATAATCAGTCACTAAACTCAGACACTATTGAATAGGACAGCAAGCATTTATTGAAGGGACTCTGATATAGCTGTCTCGTACAGAAGTGGATGCTCACAGTCATCTATATGATGGAACACAGGGCCCACAGTGGAGAAGCTAGGAGCTGAAGGGGTCTGCAACCCTATAAGAGGAACTACAATATGAACTAACCGGAACCCCCAGAACTTTTGTCTCTAGCTCCATATGTAGCAGAAGATGGCCTAGTCGTCCTCATTGGCAAGAGAGGCCCTTGGTATTGCAATCTTTTTATGCCTCAATACAGGGGAATGACAGGGCCAAGAAGTGGGAGTGAGTGGGCAGGCGATCAGGGCTGAGGGAGGAGAGAGGGAACTTTTGGGATAGCAATTGAAATGTAAATTAAGAAAATATCTAATAGAAAAAATTGGAAAAAAAGTTTTAATGTAACTGTCTTAATATATTGGATAAAACTATATATTAATGTTAAGTTTGTTACCACTGTCATCTCAGCCAGATCTCAGGTCATCACAAAGAGATCTGTTTCTAGAATGTCTTTTCATGACATTAGTATGCCTGGTAATCCTCCCACATATACTTTGTTATGTAATGGATATGTTTGCCTCTGTGTGAATACTAGGGAACTTTGTCTTGAGTCACTACAACGTCACTGAGATGACTTAATTTTGATGTGGAAACAGGAAAGACAAACCGCTAACTCTATATCCTACCTACTGCCACAGTATCGTTCTTTCAGAATTTTCCACTCAATACTCCATACACTATGAATTTTCCAGTTAAGGTGGTAGAAACTGCTGCTTGTCTTAGTTTGGATCTCTGTTGCTGCAAAGAGACACCATGACCAATGCAACTCTTAATACACACACACACACACACGCGTACACACACAGGCATGCACACACACTCTCACACACACACAAATTAATTGGGGTTGGCTTACAGGTTAAGAATTTCAGTCAATTATCATTATGGCAGGAAGCATGTCAGAATGCAGGCAGACATGGTGTTAAAGAATTAGCCGAGAGTTCTGCATCTTGATCCAAAGGTATCCAAGAGAAGTTTCTCTTCCAGGCATATAGGAAAAGAGTCTAAAAGTACAACCTCAAAGTGACATACTTCCTCCAACAAGGCCATATCTTCTAATAATCCTATTCACTGGGCCAAACATATTCAAGGCACCACACTCCTCCTAAGTGCTGTGTTCTAAGCATTTCTTTTGTAATTTTTCTAGTAGTTCTTACACAAACCTTGAGATTTCTCTCTTACATATATATATTGGTCCAACACTGTTGAACATGTAAGGGTAAATAATTCCACAATCCTCTTGGATAAGTCTTCTCATCAGTGTCCAGTTCTGTTAGTTCTAGATGCCTTGAGCTTTATCTCTAGAGAAGTGCCTTCAGGAGAACCATGGCTTTCCACATCTGCAGTGAGGTCCAGAAACATTTAAGGCCATGATCTTGGACATTCAGGTCTATCTCATTGATTCACCAAATTTTAAGTATTACTGATTTGTGTTACAAAATTCTATTCCATAAATGCCATTTTATCTTTTATGTTTAAATATATTTTCATTTTTCATATTTTTTAGGAAAAGAAATCTTAGAAGACTGCAATTCCCAAGAAGGTGTATTCAGTTTGAATAATTAGAAGTAGAATCTTTAGAGATACTACAAACATTTTTATAACAAAAATTACTTTGATTCATGTG
Organism: Mus minutoides; assembly: GCA_902729485.2. NCBI lineage: Eukaryota > Metazoa > Chordata > Mammalia > Rodentia > Muridae > Mus > Mus minutoides. The sequence goes on from LR754511.1 coordinate 10,524, forward strand.
TTCCAAAATGTGTAAGATTCTGTGAAATTACATAATTACCTAAAACTTCCAGAAGTTTGCTAGATCTGTTGCTTCAAACTTTACCCTTTCTCCCTCTACAATTTTAAAGAAGTTTTCTGCCTCACTGCTCACAATTTCTTGTCTATGGCTGCTAGTCACTTCCATAGAGCATTAGAGTTTCATTATTCTACCTAGCTTACTCAATAAATGGCAAGTGAATATTTTTAAACACATTGTGTTCTAAGGACTAAAGATTCCTGTCCTGCTGTGAGCCAACAATTCAATGAGTACTGATAGAGAGCAAACTGAAACCCCCAAAAGTTAAGATCTAAAGTATGCAACATGTTAGCACGTCAGTATTTTCAGTGAAATAAAGAACAGTGATGAGAGTAAAGAGTGTTTTGAAGAAATTAACTTACTTACTCTGTTTACTGAGGGTTTTAAAAAATGTTGATGTAATTCTCAATAGTTTCATACATTGTGTTTTATTTAGAGTCTCCCTTTGTCTCCACTCTCTGAACTCCTCCCACATCTTCTCCACATTTAACTCCTTACCCAACAATGAGTTGTCTTATTTTTCCCCACTGAGTCCCATTATATTACCCTCCTACTCTTGGATGGATAGCCTATCTTGAAGTAGGGTGAACCTATCCTGGGTCATATTATTAAAGATTCTCCCTTTTGAGGTACTACTAATTTTCAATAGTGACTCAGCTAGTGGTGGGACATTTTTCCAAGCTCCCCTACTCCCTCCGTGCTAGGATTTTGTGTGGTTTGAGCTAGGTCTTATGCATGCTGTCACTTCTCTGCGTATTTCTATGTCCTATTGAAGGTTTTGTTTCATTGCTGTTATTTGTTTCTTTTTCATCTATCTCCACAGTAGACCACAAAGTGACCGTATAGCCATAAACACTCTGTCTTTTCTTCCCTCTGATGGGTTTATAGGCATACAGCACTTTGTTCTGTTTTTTTCTATGCTGGCAATTAAACTCAGTTCTTCATGAATGCCAGGAACACTTCACTTCATTCCATCCCCAAACCATGAAATCTATGGCACTGAATGGAGTGTGTAAAGTATCTTTTTTTCAACAGATGTAATTGTCTCTTGGAGGCTTACTGCTGAATAAACTCATCTTTTTTAGTTCTTTCTGAACTCTGGCAGGTTGGTTTAACTAAGCTGTTCTGGCTCAAACTCCTTTTACAAGTTGACTGATTTAATCTGGCTTCTCTTAGCTTCTCACTAAAGTGCTATGCTGGGGCTCAAGCTAACTCTGTACTAATCTTCTGGCTCCTTCTAATTCTCTGGCTCATTCTGTCTTCAACTGTGTCTCTCTTGTTCTCTTTGTAACCAGTCTTAGTAAAACTGTCCTGATAAAAAACTGCTTCTAAACTGCTGCCAGCCACACAAACTGCACTCAGTTCCACTGTTCTGACTCTGCGCTGACAAAATAGGACACAACTCTATGCCAATCTGAACTTCACTGAATTGACTCTCTCTCTCTCTCTCTCCCTCTCTCTCTCTCTCTCTCTCTCTCTCTCTCTCTCTCTGTGTGTGTGTGTGTGTGTGTGTGTGTCTGTCTGTCTCTCTCTGTCTATCTGTCTCTCTCTCTATTTCTCTATCTCTCTGTCACTGTCTCTCTCTGAACTGCTCTCAAGTACTCTTTCTTTCCTGTCTCTTCTCATGAGAGTTGGAGGTATCTTATCTCTGACTAATTTTTTCAAATCTTTCTCTGATTCAGCACTTTGTCAGCCCCTCAATCAGATGTCACTTTTAAACATGATGCTTCTTCCTACAAACAAACCTTTTCTTCGTTGTTAAGAATTAAAATTGTATATTAAATGTGTGTCTATATTTCAGGCAGATCATATCTTTGGATGTGATTCCTTGCTCAAGGCTGGATTAAAATTTCTCCACAGGAGTGCTTGCTGTAGATTTCATTGATAAGGAGAGATTTGGACATATCTTGGTTGATTTTTATCATCTTGGCATGAGCCAGAGTCATTTGAGTAAAAGGCCTTTTAATTGGAAAAAAAAATGCTTTCATAAAACTGTCCTCCAGGTAAATTTGTCACTCATTTTCTTGACTAATGATTGATTGTAGGAGGGTCATCCCACTTGTGGGCACCCCTATCCCTCAACAGTATATAAGAAAACAAACAGAATGAACCAGAATGAGCAAGATAATAAGCAGCATCTCTCCAAAGTTTCTGCTTCAACTCCAGCTTTCAGATTCCATTTTGAGTTCCTGTCCTGATGTCCCTAGGGGGTGAAGTTTAAGCTGAGAATTGAGAGAGGAAATGGACATTTCCCTTTCCAAGATGGTTTTGGCCAGAGAATTTTTATCACAGAATTAGAAAGCCTCACTAAAACATAGCTATAGCTCAAGATCAATACAGAGGCAATCAGACAGGCACAATTCCACACATAGTACATTTACTCCAATGTGAACTTACTTGAAGATCATTTTTCTAGAGAGAATAATTTCATCTGAACATACTCTTAGCATCTTTCTCTTTCTTTAAACCTTTTGTATTTCTCATTTGTTTGCTCGGACCTTACTCACAATGAACTTCAACTTCTCAAAGTTTATATTGGCTTTAAAAACAAGCTAAACTGTCTTAAAATTATCTCATAATCACATACATAGGAAAATATAAGATAACGTTTAGTGAGGGTTGACAAAGTGCTTCATTGGATAAAAGTATCTGCCACTATACCTAATGATCTGAGTGTTACCCTGTGACCCGTATCATAAAATAAAAGAACCTACAAGGTGCCCCCTCTGAATGGCATATATATGCACACATAAACATATCTGCAAAAATAAAAGCATATAAAGATTTAAAGTAAAATTAAAAAAAAACAAGAATGCATAGTTAGCTTTCCTAGGGAAAGTAAAATGAAAATACAGTGAAACCTAGCTTATTTTCAGACATAGATTTTTATACATTTAATATTTGTCATTTGAAGAGGTATCACGAAGTATGTCACATTATAACTAATGATCTCTTCATTTACATTTCAAATGCTATCCCCAAAGCCTCCTATAAACTCCCCAACCCTGCTCCCCAACCCACCCACTCCCACTAATAAAAAAAATAACTAGTGATCTCAAAAGGTAAGAATTATTCACTGAGGCAAGATCCATCCTGATTAAGTAAGCAATCAACCACATATCCTCTGGATCTTGTGTTTAATGAAAAAATAAATTCCATCCCAAGGAATTAGTTCAAAAGGTAAGAAATGAAGGTGATATATAGATCAGTATCTAGGTATTACCAATGTGAGGTCTGCAATGGCAAGGAACTGGGTACTTCTTTGGTCTTTTCTTTTCTTGCTATAAATACATTAATGCATTTTGTTGCTTATTTTGGTTAGTTGATTGATTTTGTTGTTGATTTTGTCTTTTTTTATTTTTTACACCATGGCTCAGATAACTGCCAAGAATAACCTTGAACTTTTGACCCTCTGCCTCCCTTTCCTAAGTGCTTACAGTAGACAGAGGCTTTTTCCACAAGACAAAGCATTCACTACCACTACTGAATTATGTGCCACTATGACTTGACATTAAGTATTAAGGCTTTCTAGGCAAACATTCTAATTTAGACATATTTTGAGCCCCAAATTAGCTATTTTTCTAAACTATCACTGATGATAACATTAAAAATACAGAAGTAATCAATGTAGAAGTACATACTACCTAAGTATACTTCTTTATTATTTGTACTGATTGATCTAATTATTAAAATGATTTGACTAAATTTGATCTAAACGAGATTCCATAATGTTTTGAACTTGCTAAATTTTTAGAGTATTTGCAGTTAGGCTGCCTTTGTAGAAGAACAATCCTATGGTCTAGTGTTAAATTTCGTACTTTTAATTAATAGGAATATATTATAAACATAAAACTCTATGTTTATATTTCAAGGTTCACGTGAGTCTCTGTGTCTTCAATAATCTATTAATAGGTTTTCAATCCTTTATGACCAACAAATGATGAATAAATGTAAATAAATATGACATTCATTTTTTTGAAGTTTTGTTAAAACTTTCCTCAATGTTTTATCCTTCGGTGCCTTCTGGATATAACTTCTCCTATATTTAGGATACTTTAATAATTTAGAGAATAATTACATGCCTTACAATGCCACAGGACTACAGCTAAAAATAATTTTGGAAACTTCTTCTAGATTGAGTCTTCTGCCACACTGAGCCTTCTTTTCGAAGCATAATTGGTTGTATGTTATTGCTATATAACTCAGTAATAATATTTTAAAACATATTTGCTTAACAAAGAGATATGTGAAAATTATTTTGACTCTTGTAGCAATGTGAAAATGGGAAAGAAAAATGCAGTTATCTTTCCTGTCAAATTGGCTATTTTTAGTTTTCACAGATTCTAACAGAGTAGACCGAATTGGAATTTTACACTTTGCTAGAAACAGGTTCAGGAAACCCAGAAACCCATTCTATTATTATCTTCATCAGCAATTAAGATTTCTAAACCTCACTTTGATGGGATGGGAAGGGAGTCCAAGGAAAATAAAACATGCTAAATGAGAGACAGTGTAGTCCCTGGGTCAGGTGCCAGCATTCATTCAGTGGGTTTCTTTCATGTTGTCTCCTTCATTTTTTATAACTAATTCCACTTTACCTCCCTTGAGCGCCTTTTATGAGTGAACTTGCTGATCTTGTTCAAGAGATGTTAAACTAGAAATGCTTTTCTATTAATACCTAATGACCAGGTTTGGATTGCAATCACTGTCTTTAAAAAATGTGTGCTTTTCTCATCTTATCTCTTTCATATATATGCAATCACCATTACTGTTCCACAACCCAACTAGCATTGTGGAACTACCTTTATTACTTTATTCCATAGGTCCTAAGTCAGTTGGAATGAATGAATCCTATCTAGCTATGGCATTTATCTCATATATCTGTTTTTTTCAGCACCACAGGACCTTCCACTCAAAGCAATCAATGTTTTTTTTGTTTTTTTTTTTTAATTTTTTTTGGTTTTTTCGAGACAGGGTTTCTCTGTATAGCCCTGGCTGTCCTGGAACTCACTTTGTAGACCAGGCTGGTCTTGAACTCAGAAATCCGCCTGTCTCTGCCTCCTGAGTGCTGGGATTAAAGGCGTGCGCCACCACACAATCAATGTTTTTCCCAGATCAACTCAGGGTTTGAAGCTTGTGGAATATAAATCTCTGAGTTGCCATTTTAATGTATTCTGTATATAATTAGATCCTCCAAATTACTGTTTGTTTTTTACTGTGCTCTGTAATAATATGGATAGATACCACACATCATAGCTAAAGTGTGTGAATTTGTTATGAAAAGAATCGAGAGCATTGCTTAAAGGGAAGTGGACTTTGCATCCATTCTTCTCTCTCCTGAGTGCTAAGTGTCTGAGTCTCAGGTCTAACAGTCCTGCTACACACCTCTGTAGTAAGAAAATGAGGCTCACAGTGTGTTTAACAGAAGTAAACTATAGCTGTAATGATGTATTTAAGGTTTGTGGTTGTGACTATAGTCCTATTTTTCCTGATATATATATATATATATATCAAAGATTTTGTTTGATTTGTTCATGAATAAATTGGTAAAATGTGATGACTATTCTTATCTTGATTACGCTAATGGGGTTGTCTCTGTTTCTCAATACCTATTTACTCCAGTAATGTGAAGCTCTTGTTAATTCATTTTAATTTATAGGCCAACTGACTCTTAATTTTGAGTGTTGCCTCCTAGAGACATCTTACTGGTTTCTCTCATGTATCACATACAAACTTCCCATTCCACTTGCTGTATGGAATATCTTGTAATTTAGATCCATAATAACCACTTCATAGAAGAAAAGGTCATTCATTTTTTTTTTACTCTTGTCCTGTTTCTATTAAATAATTTGTTCTATTCCCAACACTGTTGGATGAGCAACTATTTACCTCTCAAAGGTCTAAGACAGAACTGACACTATTAATGGAATAAAAACTCCAAGAATCAGACTCACTATTCTGAGATACATGCTGTCCTGGGAAATTACTCACTAGTCATATGCCTGTAGTATATCAATGAGGTACAACCTGAATGTTTCCCATTGTTGATGGTAAAATATGTCAACTCTGTGGCTCAACTAAAACTTTGCTCATTGTTTCTATTATTATTATTATTATTATTATTATTATTATTATTAATCATTCCACTTGTTTATATCTCAAATGATATCCCACTTCCAGGTTACCCCCTCCACCAAACCCCCATCCCATGATAACCCACTTCCTGATTACTCCTCCATCCCACAACTGCTGTCCTCCTCCTATTTGCCTGTATGAGAGTACTCCCCCAACCAGCCACACTCTCCTGACCCACCACTCTAGTATCTCCCTACACTGGGGCATCAAACTTCCCCAAGACCAAGGGCCTCTCCTCCTGTTGCTGTCAGGCAAAGCCATCCTCTGCTACATATGTATCTGGAGCCAGGTACACCTCTTAGTTGGTTCAACATCCTTAGTCATCAGGGAAATGCAAATAAAAATGATCCTGAGATTCCAGTTCATACCAGTCAGAATGGCTAAGATCTAAAATGCAGGTGACAGCAGATGTTGGTGAGGACATGGAGAAAAAGGAACACCCTCCATTGCTGGTAGAACTGCAAGCTAGTAAAACCACTTTGGAAATCAGTTTGGTGGTTCCTGAGAAAATTGAAAATAGTTCTATAGGAGGACCCAGCTTTACCACTCCTGAGCATATATCCAAAAATGCTCCATCATATAACAAGAACACATGCTCCACTATGTTCATAGCAGCCTTATTTATAATAGCCAGAAGCTGGAAACAACCCAGATGTCCCTCAACAGAGGAATTAATACAAAAACTGTGGTACATATACACAATGGAGTACTACAGAGAGATAAAAAACAATGGCCTCATTGTTTTTTTCAAATCAACTCAAAAAGTCTCTCAAAACATTTGATTTGGGTGAAGATAATATGGACTGTTTAAAATTTCCTCTCATATTTGAAAACTGAATTCATTAAATTGAGTTTAAAAGAAAGAAAACACTGAAGTCAAATATGTGAATACTGTATTTACAGAGAAAAAAATGAGCAGTGAGATATATCAGGCCATACCTCTCCATCCATGCTCACTGACCCATCTGTCAAATCTGTACCTTTCTGTTATTACAAAGATGCAAGGACAATGTAAAGGAAAAACACTCCATTAAGCACTCACAACCTTAAGATATTTACTGATACCACCAATAATATGTATGCTCTAAGCATCCTTCAATAACTAGCCATTGCTTACATCTCAGTTCATTTCACACTCAAATTCCTGTTTTCCTGCATCTACCCTGGATGATGTATTAAGTTTCTAAACATAGCAATCAATTTCCTACATTGAGGTTTTTGCATGGACTGCTCTCCTTTCAACTATTCACCTAGCAGGATTTCATTCTAAGTCTTGATTTAAATATAATCTCTGAAAGGGCACTCTGACATCAATAATGAAATCTGTCATTACAACTAGTTATGTTTTCTTAATACTCATGTTTTTTTTTTTTATGACACGGCATAATTGTGAGCATAGGCATGACTACTTTATATGGAAACAAACAGATTGGACTTGCTCAGCAGTTGAAAAAGAGAAACAGTAATTCACTATAAAAAAAATCAAAGCCAAATACAGATTAGAACTCAAGGTTATTGGAACAGTGGCAAATTCAGATGGCCGGCGGCTGCCAATAAATTTATATCCTCTTGCACACGTTTTAAGTAAACAGAAAAATACTTTTCTGTGAATTAAAGCCAAACCAAACATTTCCAAAAATCCTCTAATGCACCTAAGTCCATATTTCATTGGATAACACTGGATCACAGGTTACACAGAGATGAGGTCATATCATTAAATAATAGGGTACCATCTATTTATAATGGAAATCTTTCCCAAAGAAAGAAAATCAGTCTTGTAGTCAGGTTTAAATTGAAAACAGCTTTGATTACAAACAGAATTTCAACTAAATTAATTCTCATCTTGTAAAGGCACAAGGACAGCTTTTCTTGATTAAAATTGAATTTTGGCCATCAAGATGTTCTAGAAAGTCAAGTTGCTTATTGTCAAGTCTAAAGACCTGATGCTGATCCCCAGAAACCATATGAAAAAAGGACCAACTCCTGCAAAATGTCCCTGACCTCTGCATGTGCCCAGAGGCACAAAAGCATACAAGATGTCCCCTGACCTCTGCATGTGCCCAGAGGCATATAAGCATACAATTGAGGAAGTACTTTCAAAATATTACAAATTCATTGTAAAATATATAATAGGAAAATGCGATGTCAGCTTATATACTACATAAGATACCATGAATTTTGCATAGATTTTTATGTGGCCTCATTACTTCTAAGACAGTTAAGTGCAATATATAATATATGTTTAATTTGAAGAAGAGAAGTTTAAAAGAGAAGACTCCTGTCTGCACGTCTTCTGGTATGTCTCAAGGACACATATTTGCTTGTTTTTTTTTATCTGTTTACCCACTCACCAGAGTCAAAGCAGCAAGTCACAGAACTCTGCAATGGGCAGACCTATGGTGAAAGAGGAGAAGATGACCGCCTACACTCAATGTCAGCCCTGCCCCAGAGGCCATGGATACATTTGTGTGAGAGAGTATAATAAAGAAGAAGGTAGCCCAGAGTAGTAATTAAAACTAATCAAGAAGACCTTGCCAGTGCCTCTAAATCCATTAACTCTTAGAGGGCTTTTATCAGCAGCAGAAAATGCACATGACCTTGAAAGAAGTCAGGAAAGGTTTGTGAAATTCCTGTTGCAGTGGAAATCAGTGTATTCAAAATATACAGCCAATTAGTCAATTCACAATCAGGAGATGTATGAATACACACACACACACACACACACACACACACACACACACACACACGACATTTAAATACAATGCAAGATGCAAGATAAATGGAACACTCCTTAACATTAAGTTGCTGGGCACAATCAGCTAACTCCTGGTAGCTGGTTTGGAGAGTCTCGAAATAGACAATGCATTTTTTAATTGTATAGAGTAATTAAATTATTGTTTTATTCCCCTTTTTTGCACTGAGGTTAGATAGGATTTACCTACTCAGCACAATCGCCATCAAAATTCCAACACAATTCCTTACAAACCTTGAAGGAACAATGCTCAAATTCATATGGAAAAACAAAAACCTAGGATAGGTAAAACAATCCCGAACAATAAAAGAACTTCTGTAGGTAGCACCACCCATGATCTCAAGCTGTACTACAGAGCAATCATAATAAAACCTGCACGAAATTGGTATAGAAACAGACAGGTTGATCACTGGAATTTAATCAAAGACCCCAAAATAAACCTACACACCTACAGACAGCTGTTTTTGACAAAGAAGCCAAAATTGTAGGATGGAAAAAAGGAAGCACCTTCAACAAACTGGATGCCTGCATTTAAAATATGCAAATAGATCCATATTTATAACCCTGTACCAAGTGGATCAAAGACTTTAACATAAAACCAGATATCACTAAATGTAATAAAAGAAAAAGTGGGGGATAGCCTTGAATGCAGTGATTCAACTTCCTAAACAGAATATCAACAGCTCGGGTACTAAGGTCAACAATCAATAAATAGGACCTCATGAAACTGAAAAGCTTCTTTAAGGAAAAGGACACAATCATTAGGACAAAACAACAGCTTACAGGGAAAATATCTTCCCCCCACACAACAGAAGACAAATATACAAAATACATGAAAATTTCAAGAAATTAGACATCAACACGCCAAATAACCCAACTAAGAAATAGGATACATCTGGGTTGTTTCCAGCTTCTGGCTATTATAAATAAGGCTGCTATGAACATAGTAGAGCATGTGTCCTTGTTATATGTTGAAGAATCTTCTGGGTATATGCCCAGGAATCCTATAACTGTGTCCTCAGGTAATACTATGTCCAATTTTCTGAGAAACTACCAGATTGATTTCTAGAGTACCAGCTTGCAATCCCTTGAAAAATGGAGGAGTGTTCCTCTTTCTCCACATCGTCACAGCATCTGCTTTCACCTGAATTTTTTATCTCAGCCATTCTGAGTGGTATGAGGTGGAATCTCAGGGTTATTTTGATTTGCATTTCCCTGATGACTTAGTATGTTGAACATTTCATTAGGTACTTCGCAGCCATTTTATATTCCTCATTTGAGAATTCTTTGTTTAACACTCGACCCCATTTTTTTTTCCTCTTTATTAGATATTTTCTTCATTTACATTTCCCATGTTATCCAGAAATTTTCCCTTACCCTCCCGCGTCCCCGCCCTGCCCCCCTACCCACCCCCTCCCACGTAATGGCCCTGGCATTCCCCTGTTCTGGGGCATATAGAGTCTGTATGACCAAAGGGCCTCTCCTCCCAATGATGGCCAACTAG
>LR754511.1:24055-38723 GCA_902729485.2 Mus minutoides
GCTGCTGCAGCTGGCCACTGGCCCCTCTGCGATTTCAAGGCCCCTGGTGCGCTCCACTCACCTTTAACCCCGAAGTGTGCCTAATGTCCTGGGGTTTGGAGAGTGCCCTGGCTGGCGGCCCTATCCACTGCGTTCAGAGAGGGATGATCTCGACCCCATTTTTAATAGGGTTATTTGATTCTCTGGAGTCTAACTTCTTGAGTTCTTTGTATATGTTGGATATTAGCTCTCTATCGATTGTAGGATTGATAAAAAATCTTTTTCCAATTTATTGGTTGCCATTTTGTCCTATTGATGGTATTCTTTTCCTTACAGAAGCTTTACAATTTTATGAGGTCCCATTTGTCAGTTCTTGATCTTAGGGCATAAGCCATTGGTGTTCTGTTCAGGAAAATTTCCCCTGTGCCCATGTGTTCGGGGCTCTTCCCCATTTTCTCCTCTATAAGTTTTAGTGATCTGTTTTTTGTTTTTTCAAAACAATTTTTATTAGATATATTATTCATTTACATTTCAAATGCTATCTTGAAAGTTTCTTCTTCCCTCCCCATGCCCTGCTCCCCAACCCACCCACTCCTGCTTCCTGGCCTTGGCATTTCCCTGTACTAGGGCATATAATCTTCGCAAGACCAAGGGCCTCTCCTTCCAGTGATGGCTGACTAGATCATCTTCTGCTACATACGCAGCTAGAGAGACAAGCTCTGGAGCTACTGGTTAGTTCATATTGTTGTTCCTCCTATAGGGTTGCAGATCCCTTCAGCTCCTTGGGTACTTTCTCCAGCTCCTCCATTGGGGGCCCTGTGTTCCATCCAATAGATGATTGTGAACAGCCACTTCTGTATTTGCCAGGCACTGGCAGAGCCTCACAAGAGACAGCTATATCAGGGTCCTGTCAGCAAAATCTTGCTGGCATATGCAATAGTGTCTGGGTTTGGTGGTTGTTTATGAGATGGAAATCTGGTGGGGCAGTCTCTGGATGGTCCTTCCTTCCATCTCAGCTCCAAACTTTGTCTCTGTAACTCCTTTCATGGGTATTTTGTTCCCCATTCTAAGGAGGAATGAAAACCATCCAAGATCTAAAACTGGAAGTGATCTGGGGTTTTGTTTTGTGGAGGTCTGTGAATTACTGGGACTTGAGCTTTGTACAAAGAGATAAGAATGAATTGATTTGCATTCTTTGACATGCTGATCTTCAGTTGAACCTACACCATTTGTTGAAAATGCTATCTTTTTTTCCGACTAGATGGTTTTAGCGCCTTTGTCAAAGATCAAATGACCATAGGTGTGTGGGTTCATTCCTGAGTCTTCGGTTCTATTCCACTGATCTTCCTGCCTGTTTGTACCAATACCATACAGTTTTATCACTATTACTCTGTAATACAGCTTGAGGTCAGGGATGGTTATTCCCCCAGAACTCTTTTTTTTTTTTTATTGTTGAAAATACTTTTTGCTATCCTGAATATTTTGTTATTCCAAATGAATTTGTAAATTGTTCTTTGTACAAATATGAAGAATTGAGTTGGAATTTTGATGGAGATTGCATTGAATCTGTAGATTACTTTCAGGACAATGGCCATTATTAAAATATTAATCTGCCAATCCATGAGCATTGTGGGTGATTCCATCTTCTGAGACCTTCTTTGATTTCAATCTTCAGAGACTTGAAGTTCTTGTTATACAGAGCTTTCACTTGCTTGGTTAGCGTCACACCAATGTATTTTATATTATTTTTGACTATTGTGAAGGGTGTCATTTCCATAATTTCTTTATTAGCCTGCTTATAGTTAGAAACTGCAAAGAACCCAGATTTTCTTCAACAGAAGAATGGATACAGAAAAGGTGGTACATTTACACTATGGAGTACTACACAGTTATTAAAAGCATTGAATTCATGAAATTCTTATGCAAATGGATGGGACTAGAAAATATCATCCAGATTGAGGTAACCCAACCACAAAAGAATACAGATGGTATGCACTCACTGGTTCAAGAGTTCAGAAAACCCAAGATACAATTCACAGCCCACATGAAGCTCAAGAAGACGGAAGACCAAAGTCTGGTTGCTTCAGTCCTTCTTAGAATGGAGAACAAAATATTCACGGGAACAAATATGGAGACAAAGTATAGAGTAGAGACTGTGTAAAGACCATCTAGAGACTGCCCCATCTTGGGATCCATCCCATATACAGTCACCAAATCCAGACATATTGCTGATACCAAGAAGTGCTTGCTCATTGGAGCCTGATATAGCTGTCTCCTGAGAGGCTTTGCCAGAGCCTGATAAATACAGGGGTAGATGCTCTCAGCCAACCACTGGACTTAGCATGGGGTACCCAATGGAGAAGATAGAGAAAAGGACCGGAAGGTGCTGAAGGGGTTTGCAACCCCATAGGAAGAACAACAACATCAACCAACCAGATACCCCACACCTCCAGAGCTCCCAGGAGACTAAGCCACCAAATAAGGAGTACACATGGAGGGACCCATGGCTCTAGCTACACATGTAGCAAAGAATAGCCTTGGCTGGCTTCAATGGGAGGTAGGCCATTGGTCCTGAGAAGGCTCGATGGATGTCCTAGTGTAGAAGTATTCAGGATAGGGAGGCAGGAGTTAGTAGGTGGGTGGGTAGGTAGGGAAACACCCTCATAGAATTAGAAGGAGGGAGAGAGAATAGGGGATTCCAGGGCTGGGTGGCAGGGGGAAGAGGATAACATTTGAAATGTAAATAAAGTATCCCAAACAACAACAAAAAAAACCACCACCAACAACAACAACAAAAAAAAACAACTTAAATACAGTACAGAGCTAAAGAGAGAATTCTCAATAGAGGTATAAATATTAACTGTGAATCACTTAAAGAAATGTCAAAGCTGGGTGGTGTTGCACGCCTTTAATCCCAGCACTAGGGAGGCAGAGGCAGGCAGATTTCTGAGTTCAAGGCCAGCCTGGTCTACAGAGTGAGTTCCAGGACAGCCAGGACTACACAGAGAAACTCTGTCTCAAAAAACAAAAACAAAAACAAACAAACAAACAAGAAAGAAGAAAGAAAGAATGAAAGAAAGAAACGTCCAACATCCTAAATCATCTGGCAAATGCAAATCACAGCAATCACTTTTTGATAAAGGCATCTATCCTAGGGTAATTCATTACTCAGTTATAAGTATTAAATGTATTTCTCTGAATACTTACTCAAAGGGAAGCTAGCCAAGACTAAGAAATCTACCGAGACTATCATCCAGTGAGGAAGCAGATGTTAGTCCTTTGGGACACAACCTGCTGCTCAGCGATGCTCCAGCTGATGACAGCTACAAAAGACCTGCTTGCATGAAGGAAGAAACCACTGTGTATGCCCAATTTCTTCAGCCCATCGAGACTTACATGAATCTAGCTCCACACTCATATGACTTCAGCTGCCTGAAATAAAAACAGCATTCCGAACCCAGTTAATCTCAGAACTAATCATTAAAGATGACAGGTTTCACTTTAAGCCACTAAGTTATAGAGCCTTCAGTTACTCTGCAAAAAGAAATCAAAATAAAGCTTCCTCTGCCTGAGTCAGAAAGACATTGAAGTATTCTGAGCAGAGGCAAGCATGTCTTCAAAGGATTTCTCATGTGCTGTGTTATTTAAAAAAAAATGTTAAAAACCTATAAAAGCTTTGGATAATAGAAGGGGCACTGTTTACAGAGCAGTTACCCTCTTTGCATTTACCATAATACCAAACACACTTCACTGAAATAATTTCTGTGACAGCTTTTTAGTATAATTGTTTGTTCTTTGTAAAAGCAAGTAGAATATTTTGTTTACTCATGAATTCTCAGTGGTTTCTTCGGCACCCAACCAAGTTTATTAAAGCAACGAATGAAAGAAGCGAATGAATGCTTTAAAAGACTCCTGAAAGGAACTTTCTTCTACATGTTTCTAGATCTTTGCTTTTGATTTCCCTTTTAACCTACTAATTTCCATTTCTTTCATCCTAATATGTGGTTTTAAAGCTGATTTTCAGTATGAAAAAATAGTGCATGAAAATGGATTCCATCATCAACAACTGGAAATTTGAATATGGAGTGAATTTAATATTTTAAATCTAATTGTAGCTACAATAGGAAATGAGAAAGCCCATGACAGAGCTGATGAAATGTATTACTTTCCTGTTCTCATTCTGAACCATCCAGAATATGCTCCACTCTGAATTACTAATATAAAGTAAAATAGTCTATAAAAAAATCAAAGGGTTTTTATATTTTAGAATTGCAGGAGAATTGTTTGAAAGTCTCAGTCTCATACTTCAGATAAAGATAATACTAGTAAGAAATATTGAAGATAATATTAAAAGAGAAAGCTAAATATTCCTATATACTGCTCTGCCATCCTGGGAGTCATCTGAATACCTTTTTTCTCTAATTCTACCTTAAATTATCATTATCATTATTATTATTATTATTATTATTATACTATTATTAAATAAATAAATTAAGTATATTATTAAATTATTATATGTGCTTATTATCAAAGGGCATATTGTCCTGTGTGTGGTTTTGCTTCAAAATCTCTCCACTTATTTACCATAGGGTTTTATTTTAATCCAAGGGCTGAAAAACAATTCCAGTACTGTCCTAAGACCACACAACCATCTCAGGATAACAATTAATGTTAAGTCATGAAATGAGCTTCAGGGTCAAACAGTTCTTTCTGTAGTTTGCTTACCTATTTCCATATCCCAAGAGCCATCTCAGAGATGTTCTTTATTGTAATTGAAGAAAACATTACTAAAGTTCTACATTGTTTAAGCTAATCACCCCATTTTTCCAAAGATCCTATGGTGCTTCCTGTTTGGATTCTAAGACATGCCACATTATTTCACAGTGGTCCTAGAAAATAAAACACATTGTTAATAAGAAGCAGAAGCAGTCAGCATCCTTTACGTCATAGGAAGCTCCATTTGAAGTAGAAAGTGGAAAACAAATGCTTCAGACAACTAGGCCCAGAACTGAGCAGCCTGTGCTACAGAGGATTCAGACAACTAGGCCCAGAACTGAGCAGCTTGTGCTAAAGAGGGTACTGCCTTGGTCCTCCACTGTCTACAAAACTCTCTTCCTTTCCCATAGCCCCTTGGACAACACTGCCAGTCAAAAATATACAGACTAATTTATGATTTTAAAATGCTGAAAAAATAGATTCTTGGGCTAGTGGCCTCAGCTTAAGAAGAAAAGTTATCAGTAGCACACAACCAAGGTATAAGCTAAGTTTGTCAACCAGCTAAGTTGTCTTTTAGTTGTGAAAGTAAGGCGCTAGCTGAGACATGATTCCTAAGACATGATACCTAAGCTGAGACATGATAACTAAGTTGTTACTTTGTCCTCCAAGATGAGCCATTGTATCTGAACCAGTGACAAATGTTAGGAAAATTGAGTGCAGTGTAAAAATGGTAGCATTAAACCTGGTCCTTTTCGTTTCCCTTCCTAGTCAACTGAGAAAATGGCTGGTTCATTTCTCTAAGTCTTGATTCCTGTGGTGGAGAGGATTTTGCACTCTGTGTGCTTGATGAGTTTTCTCTTAAACACAAACTGACCAATCGGACTGAGCACTTTGAGATTCTCACAGCTGGCTACTGGCACATAGAGAAAGAAATTGTGATACTGTCAACAACACTGGCTGATAGTCCCGGTGGCCGTCGTGATGCTGTGCTATCTGCTATGTGATGGGAACAAGATATATATATATATATGTAATGCCTATGAAATGGTATGACATATTCTCTCATAACTATGACAAAAATACTTTGACTATTAAACGAAGCACCATCATGGAGAAAATATTTTACTTTACCACAGTTTCAAGTACTTTCAGTTCATCCAGTCTGAGAAGTCACAGCAGGAGCTACTAGTCACACTGTAATGTCCCAGGGGAAGCTGAGAGCTAAAGCAGGAACTACAACCTTGCCATGGTCCTCACAGGCCCACCCTCTAGAGACATACTTCTGCCAGCTAAGCCTCAAAGGTTCCCTACCTTCCCTAAGCAGTGCCAAGAGCATGTGTTCAAAAACAAGATTGTGTTGGAAAAAAAACCCAGATTCTAAACACAGTGTTTGTGCCTCTTGGGCTCAAAGTCCTCAGATGTGAAGAAAAGGTTATAAATAATCAAGCCACCTAGACCAGCAGATGTGCACAATAAGAATGAATCTGTAGCAAATCCACAAAACTTCTGATGGTTGCTGCTGGGTTTTACTACAAAATCACAACCACCTGTCTTCATCTTAATAATCATTGACATGTGGAATTAGTTTACATTGTACTGAGTTTACAAGAACATAGTGGTGCAAAAGTTAAGTAGTGGATTTCCCTACCTCGTCTGCTGTGAACCCTTTCGTTTTACAGCTTAGGAATCACAAACCTGCCTTCTAACTTCCACCACTGTCAACCACAACCTGTAGACATTTGTGCATATGCTGATGACCAACCCAATTTCCAGAGCAATAATGAGCTCCTGATGGACTCAAGAAGTATGAGATCGAAGATACTGGAGTTGGTAATACAAGTCATATATTCTAACAATAGTCTTGTAATTGTTCTCACTCATGAAAGACAAACACTCAAAGCTCAGTGATGATTTAATGCATGAAAACACATTGTGTGTGTGTGTGTGTGTGTGTGTGTGTGTGTGTGTGTATACATGCCTCTGTGTCACTCTTTGTTCATGTGTTTATGTCTGTGTCTCTGTGTGAGGTATGCATGGCTGTTTCAATGTCTTTGAGTACATATATCTCTATCTGTTTCTATATATGCCTGTATATGTGTTTCCATGTATGTATCTTTTCCTTTGTGTCTGTCTACGTGTATATGCCTATATCTGTGCCTTTGTGTGTATGTGTCTGTATGTGTATACCAGTGTGTGTATCTCCAGATGTATGTAAATCTGCTATGTTTATGTATGTTCTAAATGACTTCCCTATGCTCTTTTATCATGTCCCATGAACTTGATTCTGAAAATACAGGCTAGAAGCAATGAGCCGTGAGAGCTTATTAAACCCTAATTTATTTATTAAGTTACTAATACATTGAGGAACCTACCATTCTTTGTCTTTTGGTAATGCTGCAGGTATGGGTTGTATATTGTTTTATCAGCCTCATTTATTGATTCTGTATTTGTTTTTTGTCTTGATGTGTTTATTTCAAGAAAATAGTGAAATAGTGGGTTCTTGGAGCCAAACAGCACCACTATGAACTTGAAGGTTCTCAAACATAATTTATAAACACCTTTGAAGAAACTATAGAGGGCATATTATCCAAGAAGGAAGGTGACCTTGATTTTGATGATTTTTGTGTTCAAAATAATTAAGAATATATTTGCAACTCACATATTTTATAGATACTTAACAACTATATGTGTTAAACATAATTTTACATTTATAGACAAAAAAATACCTTTTAGTATATCTGTACATTTCTGCTTTTAAGCAGATTACTGCTTTTTTTAGAAAACTGTCACTGACCTTGTATTAATTGTATGTAATTCTCTCAGCAACATATGACACATTTTTTTTTCTGTGCTTATAAAACATCCGAGGGTGCTGAAGGGATTCCTCAGTGGTTATGAGCACTGATGCTCTTCCAGAGGACCTGGGTTCAGTTCTCAGTACCCAGATTGTGGCTTGCAAATGTCTATAACCCTAGTCCCAGATAATATGATCTTCTCTTCTGGCATCCACAGGTACTGTGTACATGTGGTGCACATACATTAGCATGCAGGCAAAGCACCCAGACACAAAAATAGATAAAGCAACAGATCTTTTTAAAGAATCCTATCATAATTTTCAACCATGACTCAAAACAAATTAGCTTATCAGAGACACAGATGTCTTCTCCTTTCTATTGAGAATATAAACAAAAATTTTTGAGTCTGAGTTTGTTTTTACCTAATGTTCTGGAACTATTTGCTTTCACTTAATTATTTATTTGTACAAACAGAGAAGCTCTGGGAAAATGTGAATTCAGAAAACCATAAATTGCATACTCTACTGTGATGCCTCTTTTGTTGTTATTATAAGCTTACAAGTTGTATTCAAGTCCCAACTCTGATATCTAATGATTGGATCACTTATTAAAGTGAGAGAGTGAGAGAGTGAATGAGTGGTGAGAGAGTAAGAGAGTGGTGAGAGAGTGAGAGAGTGAGTGAGAGAGTGGTGAGAGAGTGGTGAGAGAGTGAGAGAGTGAGAGAGAGAGAGAGTGGTGAGAGAGTGAGAGTGTGAGAGAGTGAGAGAGTAAGAGAGTGGTGAGAGAGTGAGAGAGTGGTGAGAGAGTGAAAGAGTGAGAGAGTGAGAGAGTGGTGAGAGAGTGAGAGAGTGAGAGAGAGAGTAAGAGAGTGAGAGAGTGAGAGAGAGAGAGTGGTGAGAGAGTGAGAGTGTGAGAGAGTGAGAGAGTGAGAGAGTAAGAGAGTGGTGAGAGAGTGAGAGAGTGGTGAGAGAGTGGTGTGAGAGAGAGAGAGAGAGAGAGAGAGAGAGAGAGTGTGAGTTTCAGTTTTCCCATTTATAAAAACAGTGACATGAAGACTGAAGAGTACACTATAGAGTAAATGTATTGACACACATGAAAATACTTAATATAATCCCTGGAAGGTAGATTCTTAATAGATATCTCAATAGATAGTTATTGTATACTTTGCCCTTCATTTTGTTTTTTCATCCAATGTTCTTTATTGCCTGGATAACATAAAATATGAATTAATTATGAATATATATGTTCATAAACACTATAAGATAAAATGAATGAATGCAAATGTATCATATGGGTGATGTTTCAAATTATATATGACATATATGTGTATTGCATGTATATATATACATACACACACACACACACACACACACACACACACACACACATATATATATATATATATATATATATATATATATATATATGTATATATATATTCTGTGAATTTATCTATACAAAAGACAAGCAAGAAGGCTCAGCAGGTAAAGATATTGCTGCTAAGCTTGAAAATCTGAGTTCTATCCTTGTAACCCATAGAGTGGAAGAAGAAAACAGTCTTGAAGTTGTCTCCTGACCATGCTGCCATCACACACAAACAATAGAAAATACATCCAAAAACAAAATTAAGTTCTAACTGATATATGTATACACACATGCACACATATACATACTAATACACACTATACATGTACATATACACTTTTATGTATTTGATCCAGTATCACCTAGACATTTTTTCTTTTTCATTGATATGAAGTTGGTATGTCTTTTTAAAATAGCTACATGATAAATAAAGCATAACATTCCTTCATAAGACACAAAATCTTGAAGAAAAATTAATGAATCCATCACTGCTTTATGTATTTATTTATTCACCTCTCTATTTACTTATTGCTAACCCCTATATTAGGTTACTGGAGCTAAAATAACACTGCACTCAAGGCCAGGCACCTTAAATAAGAAACAATAATTGCTTCTCAGGTCTGGGCACACACACACTCACACACACAAAAAGCCATCAACAAAGTTGGATTCTTTTCAATCTGTAAGGGAAAATTGACTGAGACCTCCCATCTTGGCTTGCAGAAAGTCATCGTCTTTCTTTGTCTTTACATGAACTTCCCTCTTTCTGTGTGCATCCAGATGCACAGATCATCTTGTCTGAGATTCTCTTCTTAATAAGGACATGGCATGTTGCATTAGTGCTCATCCGTGTATCTGCTTTCACTTAATTACTTTCATTTCTAAAAGCAGTCATATTCTAATATATATTTTTACATAAAATATAAACACAAATTTGGGAAGGTTCATAATCAATCCCAGAGGACTCAGAAGACCCTCTTGTATCTTATTTTTAAGATGCTTTATTAAGTTCTGACAGAACAAATACAAACCACACTCACACTCCCCCATGTCTTGAGGAACGACTTGATTCTGAGGCTAATCTCCTTGGGATCCACACCTACAGACCCACCTACACCTCATTTCTCTCATTTTCGCCATCTCCAAAAGACGGCACTTCCTGGAGATTGGTCCCTTCTCCCTGTTCATTGCTCAGGCTTTGGCTCTGTCATGTGAAATGGACTCCAGGGACATGTCCTCCTTGTGTGTGACATCTTCCTTCCTGGCTCCTCCTGATTGTCTCTCTTTCTTCATACACAGTAACAATGTCTCTTGTCTGATGACTCTTCAGTCTAAAGCAAAATGCCCACACAGGGCTTTCTTCAATTATGACAGCATTCCCTCTTCTACACCCCCCACTATCTTTACTGTGCCCTACGATTATCTCTCATAATTGATCTCCTGACACCTCATTCACTAAGATCACCAGTGGTACTTCAGGAGCAATGTTAGTCAATTTGTCAGTGATTTCATCTTATTGGATTAACTATTGATATATAATGATGTTGATGACTCTTTGTTCTTAATTTCTCTAAGATTCAAGTGTGTGTGTGTGTGTGTGTGTGTGTGTGTGTGTGTGTGTGTCTGTGTCTGTGTGCACATGCATGTGTACAGACGTGTGCAATTGAGCTTGCATGAACTAAGCAAGAGAACCTAAGAGGACAACATCCAGTATTTTTCTATCTGAACAAGGTCCATTGTTAGTTGGGTTTTGTTGTTGTTTGTTTGTGTGTGTTTTTGTTTTGTTTGTTTGTTTGTTTGTTTTGAGACAGTTTTTTACTTGCCTGGAATTTGTCAAGTAAGTTGGTACTGGTATCAGTTTGTCTCTTTTTTCTCCAGCACTGACATTACAAGCAAGCTAACAAGACAGGCTTCCAGAAAGAAAGAAAGAAAGAAAGAAAGAAAGAAAGAAAGAAAGAAAGAAAGAAAGAAAGAAAGAAAGAAAGAAAGAGAAAAAAAGAAAAAGAAAGAGAAAGAGAAAGAGAGAGAGAGAGAGAGAAAGAGAAAGAGAAAGAGAAAGAGAAAGAGAAAGAGAAAGAGAAAGAGAAAGAGAAAGAGAAAGAGAAAGAGAAAGAGAAAGAGAAAGAGAAAGAGAAAGAGAAAGAGAAAAAGATTCTGGGAAGAAAACTCTGGTCCTCATGCTTGCAAGCCAAGCTTGCTACAAACTGTGCTACCTCCTAAGCCCTTATTCTGCATTCTTTTGTTGATGCCTTAGTGTGGCATAATGGCTTGAATACCCAGATATTTGCATATAGACTTTACAGGATCAAAACTGTGTGTGTAGTGTAGGCATAGCTTAGAGAATTCTCAAAACCGATTTGTTTTATTTTAACTGTTGTCTTACCTAACATTACATTAATTTTAGCATCTAAGCCACCAAGTATATGATAAATCCTTTAGAATTCTGAAAGTGTGACTATGGAGAAAAAGAAAATAATAGAAGGAAGCAGAAATATGTTGAACTTCCTAAGAGATATAAAACCCTACTGTAAAGATTTAGGTCTCAGAATTTCAGTACATGTGTGGTACAGGAGAGAGGGAAGTTAACAAGTATTTGTCTTACTTGGAACTGATGGCCAATAAATACAATTGCATATGTGCATATATTTGTAAATTTGTATATAGTGTGTATATGTTTGTGGGTTTTCATTATTTCTCACTCCTCTTTATCTTTCTTGTATCAGGGAATTATGTTATAAGCCAAGGAATAAGTAAAATAGACTGGATCTGAATATTTATTACAAGTTCTATCCTTGTGGGGAAGGGAAGGGAAAAGCCCCTGTCACAAAGTCTTGTCTGTATTAGACTCTATACCACTTTCTACAGTTGTTCTGTCTCTCCTTGACATTTCAGGTTTTGGAGGAATTATCATCCTCCTTGGTACAAGCCCAAGGACAATGTGCTGTTCAGCATGATTCTCTTACATGCTCCCAACACCTCATAAATAGTCCTCTATTTAAATCTACTCAAATAATCCCAATTTGTAGATGCCATCTGTTTCTTGCTATGACACTGATTGATATAAGAAGCTTTTGAAAGTTTTACGACTCTGAGGATTTTCTCTTTAAAAATAAAATTAAGCACAAATATAAATTCATAATTCTCTATTCCTTGACCTAAACAATGTTATAAATTCATATGTACACAAAGGCCTTTGATAACATTTTGTGGTTTTAAATAGAAAAAAATGTTTTGTTCAGTGTATGTCAACAAGCAATAAATTTAATATCAAGTTTCAGATAGGATCAACTAACCTAAGTGTCATAAAAATGCAGCTTCCTTCTTTGTGTCAGGTGGGTACACTATTGGTCCCAGAAAAAAAAAAAAAGAACCAACAAGAAATAAAATGCAATTCTCCCACTTCTTTTGGTCTTGGCTGATATTTTTGACCTTTCCAGCTACTGAAAGACTTCACTTATAGTTGGAAAGTTCTTTCAGCATGGTTTTCTAAAGACCATTTAGAATCCTTTGACAATTGTAAATTTGATTCAATAGAGTCTACTTTAATGAAAAGTCGATCTTACTTTCTTCAGCTTCTGTTTTTAGAATACATATTCATAGATGATATTATCTCTTCCAATTCATGTGGCAGAGGTAATATTAACAGCAACATAACATGAAAGCAGAGGCTTTGGACTGACCTGGGTCTGCAAGCATGTGGGAGAGGGTTTTGAGACAATATCAGTGTGGAGGGGGGTCTTTGCCTTGCCACTCACCGTGATTGTGAAAGAGATGTGCTATTGTTAACGCTGCTCCTTGGAGAAGAGAGGGGCACCTTGGTGTCATTATTAGATATGATCTCTTCTCAGGTAGTGAGAATAAATGCTAAGACAGCCAGCTAATAACACGTGCAGTTTTGGTCCCTATCCAGGGCCAGCCTGAAGGACAACTGTGAAGTGAATATATTTCATTCTTTACCATAACATTCTTAGAAATCTAAGAGATTGTTTTTCTTTTTTCTTCCTACCTTACAAATAATACCATTATTTCCATCAAGTTGCAATAAAAAATTATTTTAAAAAAATCTCATCCCTTGAACATCAGCTGGTAGAACATGTCACATTAATCACAAATAATTGCTTTGGTATTTTCCCACAAGTTTTAGACATAAAAATCCTCTTTATACACAAAACAAACACAATTAGAATACTAAAGATATGTTATTCTATGAAACATTACTTGTGCCGGCTTGGCACAAATTTCCTCATGAGAATTACCTCTTATTCTATGACCTTCTTGGAAATTCGAAAGCCCTTCCTGAGTCCCTCATCTATCCTCCATTCTACCACCCATCTGAAAGTTAGCTTTACTAATGTAATTGGAATATGTTTGAAATAAATAAGAGAAATTTAACCAAACTCATTTACTAGAAATATCCAAATTAGAAAAGAAAAGCTGTACTCTAGAAATTAAGAAAAAACATTTTCAATCTCGTTCCATTCAACATTAAGGAGATTGGGTAGATTCAGTCTGTCCTGTAATATACAAATTGAAAGGTGGCAAGCTTCTACCTCTTCCACAAATATGCAAAGAAGTCGAAGTATTATATTTGATGTGAGTCAAAAGACCAAAATACAATGTCAGTATTTTATTTTGTATTATTTTATTCTTTTACATTTCGAATTATATCCGGCTTCCCAGTTACCCCTACATAAACCCCCATCCCATCCTCCTTGCCCCTTCCCCTTTGCCTCTATGAGGGTGCTCCTCCACCCACTCACCCACTTTGTATACTGGGGCATCAAGGCTCCACAGGACCAAGGGCTTCCCCTCCCATTGATGTTAGATAAGGCTCATCCTCTGCTACATATGTTTCTGGAGCCATGGGTCCCTCCATGTATACTCTTAGGTTGGTGGTTTAGGCCCTAGGAACTCTGGGTGGTCCACATAGTTGATATTGTCATTCCTATGGGGTTGCAATCCCCTTCAGCTCCTTCAGTTCTTCTCCTAGCTCTTTCACTGGGGTCCTGGGTTCAGTTCAATGGTTGGCTGTGAATGTCTGCATTTGTATTGCTCAGGTGCTGGTAGAATCTCTCAGGGACATCCATATCAGGCTCCTGTCAGCAATCAATTCTTGGCATCAGCAATAGTGTTGGGAGTTGGTGTCTGCAGATGGGATGGATCCCCAGGTGGGGTAGTCTCTGGATGGCCTTTCCTTCAGTCTCTGTTCCATTTTCTGTCCCTGTAGTTCCTTTGGATAAGAATATTTCTGGATTAAAATTTTTGAGATTGGTGGATGGTGCCATCCCTCAACTGGGTCCGTACTTATCTACTGGAAGCGGTCTTTACAGGTCTTATCTCCCCTTTATTGGGTATTTTGGCTAAAGTCATCACACCACTGGGTCCTGGGGGCCTCTCATTTTCCTTGCATCTGAGACTTTCTAGTGGTTACCTCCAGTTTCCCATCCCACTGCTACATATTTCTATTCAATTTCCTGACCCTCTGTATGTCTCCCCTTTCCTTTCCAGTACCTGATCCTGCCCTGCTTTTCTGCCCCCCTTCTCTCTCCCTTCCACATCCCTCTCCAAGTCAGTATTTTAAAGAAGAGCAATTTAATAACACTATTAATAATCAATATTAGTAATTTAATAGTCAAATGTGGGTTTCAGATTGGATCCTATGGGCCAAAAGTCCAAAGTCTCTGGGTAAAGACTTGATAATGTTGGAAGGTAGTAGAATCTTTGTTAGCTGAGTCTTCACAGAGGTTCTGGAGGCCAGTGGTGGTGTGTCCTTGAAAGGCATCGAGAGACTTCAGCTTCCTCTCTTCATTTTA
>LR754511.1:38758-51354 GCA_902729485.2 Mus minutoides
GGCCTAGTTGGCCATCAGTGGGAAGAGAGGCCCCTTGGTTATGCAGACTTTATATGCCCCAATACAGGGGAACGCCGGGGCCAAGGGGTGGGAGCGGGTGGGTAGGGGAGCAGGGCCGGGAGGGGGAAGGATATAGGGAACTTTCTGGATAACACTTGAAATGTAAATGAAGAAAATATCTAATAAAAGTTGAAAAAAATTTTTTTGTATCAGAGATATAAATTTATAGATTAGATTAAATGTTATTCTCAAGAATCTTGCATGCAATGCATATTCATTTCCTTAACTCTAATACACTTTCTCCACAGTTATTTAAGACATGGAAGGAGAACATAGGCACCATCATGTTCAGTACATTGCCTGCTATTGTTATTTTCAGAGTAAATGAGCAGTTGTAAGTATCCAGTCACATTCAAAATGTTTATCTATCAAGAATGTATCAAAATATGGTCTATCAAGTATGGTGGTAGACAAAAATAATGTAATGGGTAAAACATCAAAAGAGTTGTTATTATCTTAGTTCTTCTCCGTTTTATCCTCCTAGGTCAAACCCTCAGATACCTCTGCATCTCAGTTCAGTGTTCATATATAGAGAACTTGTCTCGCTGTAGCTCATTCACTTGTTTTGAGGATAATGCCTTTTATTCTTTAGAGATTTTAGTCTCAGAGAAAGCAGCAAAAAACAAAACACAGCCTAAGTAAAGTGAAATACTAATACAAATAAAATTTTGTTAAGGATTACCATAGAAAGAATCAAGAAATTATATGACAGATGGTAACAAAAAGCAGTACATTGGGTTCATGTAGTTGGATTCTTATAACACAATATAATATCGTCTTCTTTTGACAAGCCTTCAGAGTTGTACAAATGTCTCATGTCTTGGCAGATTTATAGAACTTTGGATAGCTTTCTCACCATCAACTATGGTGGTTTTATAGAAATGTTTGGTGATTGAATAAAAGAATAAATTAAAAAATAGGATAACCTTTTAAATTTTAAGGTAAAACAATTTGGGGTTAGATTTTAAAAGTTCCACTGAATTTCACTAAAAATCAAGAAGGAAACCCAGGTGAAATTGACTAGAAAAGAGGCAAATAATGTCTGTTTCATGAAAAAACATTTAAGATAGTATGTGTCAGATTTCAGTATCTGTTACAAAATACCTGAGAAAAGAAAATTTGAAGAGGAAAGATTCATTGACTTTGGCCTCCATCATGATGGAATGATGGGAAGAGAAAAAGATAGACAAAGCTTTTTACCTTATTGCAAATTTTGAAAATGTAGGGAGAAAAGTGGAGAATTGAATGGCAGCTTATCAAAATAGCTCACCATGGCATAGTCGTTGAAACAAGGACTGCATATGCTAAGTGATAGGCCTTCCAATGATTAACTGAATGTGAGGTTTAAAAGGAAATTAGGAATCAACAGGCTACTCCTGATAGACCTGTCCACCTGCCCAAGAAATCTACTGATAGACCTGTGCACATGCCCAAGGAATCTACTGATAGACTTGTCCACCCACCCAAGGAATCTACTGATAGACTTGTCCACCTACCCAAGGAATCTACTTATAGACTTGTCCACATGCCCATGGAATCTACTGATAGACCTGTCCACTACCCAAGGGATCTACTGATAAACCTGTCCACCTGCCCAAGGAATCTACTGATAGACTTGTCTACTTGCCCAAGGAATCTACTGATAGACCTGTCTACCTGCCCAAGGAATCTACTGATCGACCTGTCCACCTACCAAAGGAATCTACTGATAGACCTGTCCACCTACCCAAGGAATCTACTGATTGACCTTCCCACTACCCAAGGAATCTACTGATAGACCTGTCCACTACCCAAGGAATCTACTGATAGACATGTCTACCTACCCAAGGAATCTACTGATCGACCTGTCCACCTGCCCAAGGAATCTACTGATAGAAAATTCAGAATCATCAGGCTAAAGGAGTTAATAGTTACCTGTAAGCAAGTGAAGATTAAAGATAAAAGATGAGTGTGCAATTATTGAAAACATCTAAAATATAGAGCAGTGAAAACAGGGTCAAGAGGAAAGAGTATTTAAATACAGTAAACATTTTAAAACCATAAGTCTATGTTTTTAATCTTCATAAATTACTATAACTCAAAATAGCTTTTAAAAGCTAAAAAGAATATAAAGTTATAAGCTCCTTGTTGAGAGGGGACTGCTGCTGTGTGGTTCATAGGAGTGACTATGTAGCACTTTATATTCTGAAATAACTACAAGATTTGGCCTAGTTTTTATTCTTTGATGATTGAGCGCCTAGGTTTATTCCTATAAAAGGATTCATCAGACATTGTCTGCTGAAAACTAGTTCACATTTTGGACTCTAATGACCTGCACTTGTAGACTTCAGCCACCTGCAGTATCACATTTGAAATCACAAAGCCAATTATGGATACAATCATCCGTTCTTGTACAAACTCATCATAAATATCAGTCTCCCCAAGATTGTTTTAGACCCAATATTGTGTCTGCTTTCTTTACAACTATTCTTTTTCTGTTCTGTTGACACATGCTTTATGATTTCAAGCACACACTTTCATCATCATGCTTTGATCCATGCACCTTTCTGATTTGCACAAAATTTCCTGGGACTTGAGTCTCAAGAACTTTTCTTCAGTATTAATAGCACGGGGAATAAAAGTTAGATAATTGTTGACTTTGGCCAATCAATATCACTACAAATTTACAATCGGTTGTTTTTATTGCTAGGTTGTTTTTAATTGCTAAAATATATAATATATACAAATGTTATAATTGATGCTTGTATATAAGCTTGCTATATTTCTCTTGTCATCCTCTTTGATGATTAGTGATGTTAGTGGCTCCCTGCCCTTTCTGGGATCCTGGACTATATAGAAATGGAGAAAGAGAACTAAGCACGCGATGTGTTGTCTTCTGCTTTCTGAGTGTGAACAGCATTTGACCAGTTGCCTCAAACTCCTGCTGCCAGAATTTTCCTGCCCCTACTTACTGTACTGCACCTTAATACTAATTAGGTAGTACTAAATAGACCTAAAACTAATTAATTTACAGTGAAAATTTGGACTTGATGGAGTATCAATGACACACCTACAAAAGCGCCATGTGTACATATCTTAAGAGTATGCTTATGTCCTCAGTGATATCTAGGGAAAGGTATCTCCATTATTCACAAATGATTCATAGAAAAGAACCTTGTTATAAGGATATTTAGAAT
Organism: Mus minutoides; assembly: GCA_902729485.2. Classification (NCBI taxonomy): domain Eukaryota; kingdom Metazoa; phylum Chordata; class Mammalia; order Rodentia; family Muridae; genus Mus; species Mus minutoides. Next base: position 41,995 of record LR754511.1, read on the forward strand.
GTAGTTAGGAATTATGCTGATTTAGTAAAGTGGCATTTCTTGGTTCTTCTTCATGATCAATTACTTTCCCAGCCCTAGGTGATCTTTCCAGCAACAAGTAAACTTCCTCAGGAGGAAACTAACCAATAGTCATACCTAGCTTGGACACCTATGAGGAACTACAGCAACCAGCATGACTCAGTATCTCTAAAGCTACAGTAGTTGCACATATACCTTGGCAAAGTCAACAGCTTTCTAACTGGACTTAAAGTGCACCCAGTAAGACAGAAAGCATGCCTGGTTCTGGTTTTCCCTTAAGAATCCCTGAACAGATTACCCATTGCCAGAGGGCCAGGCCAGAAATCATTAACACATTAGTAACATGCAAACTGTGCAAGTTATATTTATGTATTTTAAAATGTATGTGTATGTATATACATGTGTGTGTATGTGTGATTATGTATGTGTGTGTCAATATTTTTTTAAAAAAAGACAGCAAGTAGGTGTACATGCAAAGGGTTGAATGGAGAAAACTGAAATATAAAATTATATAATTATATTTTAATTTCCCCAAATATTTTAAAAGAAAAGAGCTGTTAATCCCACTCTCTCTCTCTCCAGAGGCCCTGTCTTGTCAGTATAAAGTCTTTCCAATGAGACATCACATAGCTATGTCTCCTGGCACTTTCTGAGTCAACTGTGAACACATTCAAATCTCTTCCTTCTTTTAATCATTTTATTCAAAAATAGTTTTGATGAATTATATAGATACATAACAATAAACATGTAGATGAATAGTTTGGGGGTAAAAACAAAATTTACAAAGCAGAATATATAAAATNAAGTCTTTCCAATGAGACATCACATAGCTATGTCTCCTGGCACTTTCTGAGTCAACTGTGAACACATTCAAATCTCTTCCTTCTTTTAATCATTTTATTCAAAAATAGTTTTGATGAATTATATAGATACATAACAATAAACATGTAGATGAATAGTTTGGGGGTAAAAACAAAATTTACAAAGCAGAATATATAAAATTAAAAGTCCAAAGAGAGGAATCTAAGTCATCCACAAGTCAAGCTTCCCTATAGAAAAACCCGGCAGTGCTAGATATTGTCATTACCAAGTTAATTACTACCAAATGCAAGTCACTTCTCCTCATTGGCTATCGCAGCTAAGTATCTTTTTTGCTATTTAACAAAAAAAACCTATGAATTTGTCTAATCTTGCTAAAATTTTATCATGCTTCCTTGCTTGGTCTTTGTCTCCTTGTGCTACTGCTATAAAATTTTTATACATCTATTCTACCAAACCTGCTAAATCTATCTATGGTCATTTATGACCTCTTGACAAATCATAAGCTTTCCTTTCATGTCTCTGTGACTTTGAACTCTGTTTCACCTTCTTGTTGTCCTGATTCCTTCTATAGTCACTAAAAAGATTTTTGTTTTAAATTTTAAACATTGTTTCAGTTTCTGCATGTTTTCTTCCATTCCACCCACATCTGAGAGTAAATATTATTGATATCTCCTCTTGTCTTTCAAAATCATTCATAACTCTGCTGTGATTATCTTCATGTTCAAAGTTTTTGATTATTGCAATAAGCAATTATTATAATCATAAACTAATACCAAATTAACCTTTCCAAATCTCTGTGAAGCTCAGATGACCTTCCTGGTGACTAACAGCTCCCTCTCAGTTGATTACCTTATACATATGTTTTAGTTGTCAGAAATATTTTCAATATTTTAATTTTAAGCAGTATTTTTCCTCTCTGAATAGAGCTTATGGAAAGTATCATTTTCATCCAGAGTACAATGGTCACCAGGGTATTTCGAGAATGATAATCTGAATCACTATTCCTGCAATGGTTTCTCCATATTCTTTTGACAATACAAACCTCTAAAACACAACATTTACCAGTTTCCATTTACTGCTCCCCCCAAAACCAACAAGCATTGCTTTCCACCCCTTTTTTCTGAGGATATAAATTCTGCCCCTATGGGTCTTCTTGTATTTCACTAAACATCACTGCATTCATTTAATTCACATTGTTTAAAAATAAAAGCATTTAAAACTCCTAAACATATAAAAGACTAAATATTGTGATAAACTCACTCAATGAAACATAGCCTGAAAAGAAACTGATATTACGCAATGTGGATGATCTCACAATGCTTGTCATAAGGTAAAAACAAAAGACTACTCAAACTACAATTATCAGAGTCACCACAATTCCCCTTATGGGAAAGGAGTCCAAAAAAAGACATCTGTAATTAGTGCATACATCAGCTGAATGCACTTTTCTTCGAAAGTCAAAATATTCTAAATCAAATTGGACATGGAATATATTCACATACACCAGTTAAAGTCTACATTTAGAATAAGCATATGTTACATCTCAACTTAGAAAGTATAAAACAGAATAAAAATAAAAAAATAAATATATTAGCTATCGTTTATTGAGTACATATTCTGTGTTAAAAATATGGTTATGGTCTCATGGGCAAAAATCTATTCAGCTCTCCTTTAATCCAGTGGTTCTCAATCTTCCTAATGCTGTGACATTTTAATACAGTTCCTCTTTTTTGACGGTGGGCCCAAACCATAAAATTATTTTGTTGCCATTTCACAACTGTAATTTTGCTACTGTTATGAATTGTAATGTAAATATTTTTGGAGACAGGTTTGCCAAAGGGGCTATGAACCATGGGCTGAAAACTGCTTCTTTAGTCTGTTCATATCATATGAAGAAGACATAGATGATGATGGCTATGAGAAATATATAAAATAAATGGAACAATCTAGAAGATGGGAGTGCTATAAAATGTGCTTCTGGGTTGCCCCAATACAAAACTCCTGTCACTATTCTATACCAAAACAGGTATAATATAAGTACAATAATAATATGATATCTTTTATAGGATTTTATATCTTTCCACTCTTATCTTTGGTAGTTCATCCTGTTGATAGCCAGTAAAAACTGGAGATGTACTTTTATTTGCAACAGTGAAAAGGAAAGATGGCTAAAACCAAAAGAGGTCAGAACTGCTAAACTGATTTTACTAGGTTTTATGAAAAGCTCAAAAGAATAGCCTCCTGAGGCTCTGAATGCCTTTTTCTCTAAAAATGAAGAAAGCATCACAAAAGAACAGTTACTGGGTTCATAAAATTCTAATGAATGTGTTATGACCAAGTTAGGCAATATTAAAAGAGAGATGGTGGAAGAAGTGAAATGTATGAAAGCAAACTGAAAGTTCTCATTAAAAAAATGCTAGAAATAAGAGCCCTCAATTCTCAGGTAAAACAATTAGAATTATACTACAGCTAAAATGATTGCTATAAAAACTGATATAATTTAACACAAGATGTCATGTTCCTATAAGACGCTGCTGGCCCAAGTATACTTAAAATTCTTGTCATCTAGCAACTGTCTGGTAACTTCAAATATGTTACACACTAAAATGGTTATGTGATATAGCCAGTAAGATTCTGGTTAATTTAATTAGATGATGCACTCTTGATCATTTTTTCTCTAGGCACTAAAGTGAACATAGAGCCACCATTCTTACCCATGGGGCTAATTATCAGGAGAGACATGTCGTTGATCTCTCCTGTCTTCACTTCCATTCTGTAAAATCAAAACAGAAATCAAATATTATTTCTGTGGCTGATACGATAGATTTCAACCATACAAATAGGAAAATCACAGCTCTCGCTCACCCTCTCATAGACTACCAACCAATAAAATCATCCCCCTTTTCACATCAGCATCTTGAGATAGGAGCAATCATTTTTTATTACTTTACAGTTAATTTTTCATGCCCATACAGCCAGACACTTTTCTAAAACATCCAATAGCAGAGCTATTTCTGGAATTAATTATCTCTGTGAAATTAAAACTTATTCATTAGGAAAATCAAGATGAGTCTTTTAAATTAATTGGCTCACCTCAGAACATATTCAAGTTTGGAGAAATTTTGAACAGCAAATACAGTTTCCACACTGGCACTTTACCCTTTCAAACCAATTTCTCCTTTTGCTAATATTCGCATCGGTGTGGTGGATTTGTAACAAACAATGACCCAACACTGATAATGTAAAGTCCATCATCACAGTAGACTTCACTTTGAGATGCACAGCCCCCTGGACTACAACAGTCATCACGTCATATAGGATCAGCAAATAACCCAGGCGAAGAAATGGCTTTGCTTTTCTAAAGTTCTGTGTTCTGCCTTTTCCTTCACTAATGCTACCCTTTACCACATCAGTCCCATGTGGTTCTTCCTGCATGATAGGGGAGATAGTATACTGCATAACTCTTTCAAATCGGGTTTATTTCACACAGAGATAAGAACTTCAAGTATCTTCATATCTTTCTGTGCCTTGAAAGCCTTTGTTTTCATTATAGGAAAGAATCTATTAAGGCTGCACCACAGTTTATCTGTTCATGTATTAAAAGCAATCAGTGCTTTTTGAGTTGGGGTTTGAAAACAGTACAGGCAAGTCTTGATGAAGTGATGCCTTTGAATTAAAGGAGAGAAGAAAACTTATTTACACCATGGAGATAGAGTTCCTACCTACGTCTCAGGAGGCAAAAAGAAACTGCTAGTCCTTTCTAGAAAAGCTACATCCTTGGTTTTATGATCCTTCCAAAGTGCTGACCTAAGTTTATGCAGGATGACATCTGACTTTCAGTGAGAATGAGAGTTGGAGTGTGGAAGTTTTAGCACAGCCATACTTATATGAGACACTATTATTTTATCTCTTCCCCAGAAGCCATATACTGATTCTGGGACAATGTGGGAAACAATAAACATTAAAACATTGATGACACAGCCTGTCTGCCCCTCTGAAGCCCCCACTGCCTGTAGGCCTCTCAGGAGATCTGCTGCACCCAGAGCCATAGACCCCAAAGTCTGAAGGCATCCCAATAGATATGCTACAGCCAGGGCCACGGGCTTCCCAGTAGACATGCAGCAACCAGGAACACAGGATGCAGGCTCCAAACAACCCAATCAAAAACCCAAACAAAAAATGGGATAGAGAACTAAACATAGAATTCACAACAGAGGAATCTCAAATGGCCCAGAAACACTTGAATAAGTGTTCAAAGTCCTTAGTCATCATGAACATGTAAATCAAAACAACCCTGAGATTCCACTTTACACCAATCAGAATGTTAAGAACAAAACAGGTTTTACCACATGTTGGTGAGGATGTGGAGAAAAAGGAACACTCCTCCATTGCTAGCTGGTACAACCAATAGTGCTCTATTATGTTCATAAAGGTCTTTTATGAGATGGCCAGAAGCTGGAAACAACCCAGATTCCCCACAACCGAAGGAAGAATGGATACAGATGCAGATACTTATACCCAACCATTGAACTGAAGTCGAGGACCCCTGTGGTTGAATTAGGAAAAGCCTAGAAGAAGCTGCAGAGGACAGCAACCCCATAGGAAAACCAGCAGTCTCAACTAATCTGGAGCCCTGAGGTCTTTCAGACACTGTGCCAACAACCACACCACATACATGAGCTGGCCCGAGGCTGTCGACACATATACAGTGGGGAATGCTTTGTCTGGCCTCAGTGGGAGATGTGCCTAACCCTCAGGAAGTGAGGAGGTCTGGTAGGTGGGGGAACATTCTCTTGGAGAAAAGATGAAGGAATGGGATAAGGATCTGTGAGAGGGCAGACCAGGAGCGGGTAATGACTGTACTGTAAAAATAAAATAAAATAATTTAAAAATAGATTAAAAATTAATGAAACAAAGGAAATTCCTAATAATACTGGCAACACAAAAAATGGGTAGTTTGCACAATGAAATTATAAATAAATTAGAAAACTTCAGGTACTTAAGTAGAGATAAAATGTGCATTGTTGAGTGAAAGCAGATGAATTCATAAGTTTAGTGAGATAAGATTCCATTGAAGGTCACACAAACAAGAGTACATGGGTAGCTCTAACTCTATGTGATAGGTTTTTAATAGGGGACACAAAGCTGGGTAAGTAAGAAAATGGAGAGTGTTGTATCTGAGAGAAGTTGGAGATGGGTGATTAGAATCCAAATATATAGTGGGGAAATTTCTGAGAACTACTGGCAATAAAATGTCATACAGTAGCTTCTTCCAGACAGAAGAAAAAACTGAAAACAAAGCCTTTCAAGCAATAGATGCATAATAGAATCAATTTGAGAGAGTTTTAAAAACTAACCAAGCTCAGGTTCAACTCAGAGTCATTAATTCAGAATATCTGGAAATGAAATGTTCTATAAAACACACAAGAAGAAATACATTAAAATTCCCACAAATAGCCACACTCAATGCAATGTAACAGTGAAAGCCAACAGCTCCCAGAGGGCATGCAATGCAAAACAATGTTATTCCTTATGAAAACAAAATGCAAATTAACCAAAGCATGATTTTTATATATTAAGTAAAGAAGTGTAAAGGGGTGAAATTAGTTGGGCTTGGTGGCACGTGCTGTTAATCCTACTCAGATTAATCTCACTGGGGAGGCAAGAGCAGGTGGATCTCTGAGTCAAAGCCATCCTGATCTACAAAGTGAGTTTCAGGAGAGCCAGGACTACATTGGAATATCCTGTCTCAAAAACAAAAAGGAGGAAGAGAAGGAGGAGGAGAAGGGGGTAGAGGAGGTGGAAGAGGCATAAGGGGAGGAGGAGGAGGAGGAGGAGAAATTGACAATACCTAGTATTTAGAAATCTCTGGAAAATGGAAAAGCTTATATTTGTGATGGATACCATATATAATCTATAGTTTAGAAAGAATACCTGGCATTTGGGTGGGGAAGGTGTTGTAGGGAGTATGTGCACATTATATTCAAGAATGAGGATCTATGTTCAAATCCACAACAGTCATGTTAAATGATGGGCATGCCAATAATGTCAGCATTTGGGAGCAAAGGCTTGTAGATTCACAATCTCCCTATTCAGCCACTCTGACTGAAATAGTGAACTTCTAAGCTTCTGCTTCATGAAGAGAATCTTCCTATGGAAATAAGGTGGAAGTCAGAAGGGGAGGATGCTCAAAATTATTCTGTGGCCTCTTTGTGTACAATCACAGTTGCACACCTGTGTATACTCAAGGGCATTCAATAAAACACACACACACACACACACCACCACCACCACCACCACCACCACCATCACCACCAGCAGAAGCAGCAGCATCACTGTCATATAGCTCCACTCCATCCAAGAAAGATGACATTAATCAGAATCCTAAATGTGTCAAAATCTGAACCAGTAATTGAACTTTATGCCATAAAGCTACACAGAAGGGCTGGAATCAAAATTATTGAAATATACTTTGATTTTACAAAGAATTTAAACTATTTGAAATATTAGAGAAAGATTTCCTCCAAATATACAGTATATTATAAATTAGAAAATATTAGAAATTCATGGAAATTGTAAAATAATGACTTGAAAATGTCTCCAGTGTTTGTTTAAAACAATGAAAGGCATATACAGGTCAAACAGTAAATAAATAACCAAGAAAATATAAATCCCGGGAAAAATACATAGCAAACTGCAAAAAGTAGCTGTTTAATCTTAATTTTCTTTTTTCTTCGTGTATTTTTATTAGGCTGGTAGGATTTATAGAGAAAACATTAGCTTTTGTTTTCAAGTAATGAACAACCACATATAATCCAATTTAGCCTATAAATTTTTAATAATAGATTTTTTTATTCTTTGAAATTACAGTCTAATTACATCATTCATTTTTTCCTCTTTCATACCTTTAATCCCTCCTATGCACAGTCTCTGTCAAGTTCAAGGCATCTTTTTCTTTAATTTTTTAATCTGTGTGTTTGTGATTGTGTGTGTGTGTATGTGTGTGTGTGTGTGTGTGTGTGAGAGAGAGAGAGAGAGAGAGAGAGAGAGAGAGAGAGAAAGAGAGAGAGAGAGAGAGAGAGAGAAGAAACAAGAAACAAAGCAAAAAAAAAAAATCACCAGATATGAGAAAGCCAATTTTGAGCTGTTGGTCAAAGTTCTCTAAGAGACTCTCAGAATATCCCAGGCTATTGCCACTGCCCTTGTTTCCCTCCCAGAGCTGAATAGCAAGTGCATTTGGGCCACAGGACCCAGGGCACTCAAGCCGGATCCAATATGAAAGGCTCTTTCCTTAGTACTAAATCTCATGGTACCAGAAGGCACTATACAAGCTTCCAAGAGAGGAGAGCAATCAATATCGTGTCCTTTGGGTGGTGGAGAACAGTCAACATTGTATATTTTTTGTTAGTTTATTTTTGTTTCAAAAAGTACTTCACAAATTCTGCACTGCGTCGATATAATAAAAGGTATTCCAAATGCATGTTCCTTCCTTTCTCTGTCATCTCTGTCTTTGAAGGCTAATAACTGAGCCCATAAAGTTTCACAGCAGAGCCTTAGATCCTGCACAACCTGTCAGTCACTTAAATTGCTGATTAATTTTGGCTTGGCATCAGATCAAGCGCTTGATGAAATAATCAGTCATCTGTGCCTGCTCTAAGAAATTAGCACTAGTATCTATTTATCAAAATGTCAAAGAGTTTTTAACCCTTCGGTGCTGTCCTGAGCTGCATACACCTATGTTTCTTAACATCAACAGGCACTATTCTCCAATCAGGAAGAACCACAGCTCTCAGCATGATTCTCTTTGCAAACTCCCTTGTGTGCTTTCATTAGAAAAATAATAGTTTGGAATTACATGGATGATCAGTTCTGTACAAGTTCATACTGGAATCAAAATAAAGACTAAATGCATAATTAGCATGTATTTGCCTTTTAGTTCAATCCACAATACTGAAGCAACACCAAAAATAATAATAGTCATCTTTGTATTGGATGGAATCATTAACTGGAAATCAAGATGCCATTCTAATAACTGAGCAAAGACTCGGCGCTTTCATCCTGGGGATGGTGAGTGGAATCTGAGCAAAAAGTAAGAACATTGAAATCAAGCCAATTAAGTATTGATGCATTAGCATTCGCTGAGATCACTCTGTGCACATAACTTTATTTTGGAAAATATAAAGAAAGCCACTGACAGAAATACACAGCAATGGCAGTCCCTAATCACAGTCACTTAAAGTCAAGAATCAAGATATCATCAGTTGGAAGAAGAGACAGCATTATAGTATAAGTGCCATAGCTCAGAGTTTGAACAGATATATGGCTCCTGTTGGTATGTGTGTTTACCTCCTCAAAAATAATTCTATCACTGCAAAATTAGAAGTTTTACTATTTTCTCAATTTCTATTCTGTGTCCAAAATAGCTATCTCATAACACTATGCATACATACTATAAAAACACAAATAAGCAGGCAAAATAGCAAGTAATTAAAATGTACAATATAAGTTTCTCTAAAGTAA
>LR753863.1:0-18626 GCA_902729485.2 Mus minutoides
AGTTGGCCATCATTGGGAAGAGAGGCCCCTTGGTCATGCAGACTTTATATGCCCCAGTACAGGGGAACGCCAGGGCCAAGATGTGGGAGCAGGTGGGTAGGGGAGCAGGGCCGGGAGGGGGGAGGGTATAGGGAACTTTCTGGATAACACTTGAAATGTAAATGAAGAAATTATCTAATAAATGTTGGAAAAAAAAAAAGAGAGAGATCCTCAAGATCTGACCTGTTCGCATTCCTTTTGGTGCCTGGAGGGCCGGGAGGCCATCACTCAGGCAGGGTTCCAGCCACTCTCCGCTGTGCCCTCTCCCAGCTGCAGGGAGTCCAGCTCTGGCTGAACTGGAGTCTCCATCTATGCAGTTAGAGGGAAGTTGTGAGACTTTGTTAGGGCAAGACTTTTCAGTGATGGAGCTGTTTTGGAGCCACCGTGGTCTTGTATGCCCAATACACACTCATTGGTTCATCACGATGGACTTGGAAAGAATCTTAATTTTGGCCGCACGTGGTGGCGCACGCCTTTAATCCCAGCACTCGGGAGGCAGAGGCAAGTGGATTTCTGAGTTCGAGGCCAGCCTGGTCTACAAAGTGAGTTCCAGGACAGCCAGGGCTATACAGAGAAACCCTGTCTCGAAAAACCAAAAAAAAAAAAAAAAAAAAAAAAAAGAATCTTAATTTTGGCCCATGGTTGGGTTGGCACCCTCTCTGGGCATGCGTTAAGTATTCCCCAATGCTATTGTGTTCTTTAAGATCTTAAGAGGCACAGGATTATATTCCTAAACCAGGTTCTGTCATGGAATTGCTTGTGTTCTAAGCAAGTTGGGGGGATGGATCTCAGTGTCTTTACCTGCGGCTGAGTTGGGCCTGGAAGTCTTCAGTTTCATCATGCTGATGATTCTCCCCAAGTTTTCAATACTTTTACAGGGTGGAAATTAAAATACTAGCCCATGAACTTAAAGTACTTCAGTGACCTCCAGTTCATATTTATAAAATATTCAGAAACAGGATCAGGAATTAATTGATTCATAACATTGAGCGCTCTTGGTTCTGAAAGGTATTCAGGCAGAGGAGAACAGAGGTGAGGCTAATGGATTTGTTTCTTGGTATCTCAAGCCCCGGAGGTTTGAAGAGTCTGCCTCCCAGTATTACCCCTCTTATTGACTTTTAACCTCTTTGAGTTTGGAAAAAGTCACAAAGTAGAAAAGAAAAATGAACACAAAGGCAGTTTGCTAAAGATTTCCTTCCAAGATAGCAAAATAGCAATTGGCTGGTTGCTACGTGCAGTGGCTTCTCAGTATCCGAGATGGCTCGGCTCCAGGACCTTTTCAGCCTCTTTCCTAATATTGGCAGGGATGGCGTTTTACCTAGAAGTTCTTGATATAAAATGGTGTCATATTTGTATATAGCCTGTGTACATCCTCCTGTACGTATTAAGTCAGATTTTTATTATACACCATTTGCGTATAATCACTTGCATTAAGTCGGCATGCACACTCAAATTCGACTTTCGAGATCTGCCAGAATATTTTCATCCTGTGATTGGTAGAATCTGTGACACAGAAACCTTGGATGCTGAGGGACCTCCAGCTAAGATGGATTTCCCATGTTGTCAAAGCACTCAGTTCTCTAGGATCAGTCTTCAGAGTCCGTTTCTCCATTATGCACCTGTTATGCTTTCCAAAGGCCTTTCATCTTTCTGATTCTACCATCATTCATTGCCACATATTGATACGTCTTTGAGTTTAATACACGTACCATTCATTTAGGGATTTTGGCAAGTTAAACTGATCATTTTAATCATTCCAGTCCACATAGTCTTATTTGCCCATTATGTAAATACTGATTATATGAACATGTGACGCGCCTCTCTCGACCAGCAAGAAAGTCACACCACCACCGGGATCTTCTCAGTCAGCTTTATTCTGGAGCACCTTGATAGTTGATTCCCAGGACCCTGGACAGCAGCAGAGCTGCTGCTTTTATACTCTCCCAGGGAAGGGGAAAGGGTGTCGTAGTGGATGCGGATTGGTGCACCAAGCCACACCCATTAGCATATTACCCATTCATTGGTGTCACAAGCCACACCTCATTAGCATATTGCCCATTCGGGAGGGGCTATTGTTTGAGGAGGGCCTGAAGAGGGAGCCCGGGTTTTCCCGAGCAACTGCCATTCCTGAGCAACTGCCATTCCTGAGCAACTGCCATTCCTGAGCAACTGCCATTCCTGAGCAACTGCCATTCCGGAGCAACTGCCGCTCCCTACATGAACACTTTTCAGATATGCTGCTTGTAGGAGTCTGTGTAGCTCTGCCTCCTGAAGGCTCATCTATGCAAAGGTTTTCCTCTCCACTTCTGATCTTGGGGGTGTGGCATGTCCACTCTCCTCAGAATCTTGAAGTCGATTGCAAAACTTCACATTGCTTACACTATTGTCTTAGATTTTCTCAAATTTGAGAAGGTTTGAGGTCTATTCTGAAAGAAAATTAATATTCTTTAAGACATTGGTTCATAAAACTCCTCATATTCCCATGTCTTTGCACAATTCAAAAGAACACTGCCTCAAACGGACATTAGGACACTTCCTAAATAGAAATACTGTGTCTCCTGGAGTGTGTGGTTTGCTTTGTTGATCAATTCTGGGTTCCACTCATGACTTAGTCCCTCTTCCACCTTCAGGGTACTCTCATGTTTTGGACTTCTTATTCTGTTACCATGGTTTATACCATGTTTGAAGCTGTCACTTACTTGTCCTATTAAAAGTTGTTGAATTAAATAATTAATTATTCCTGGCAGCAAGCTTCATTGCCTGCCTTAGTGGTCTAGGTTCCCAAACAGAACATACACACACACACACACACACACACACACACACACACACACTCTCACACACACAGAGCCTTTATATTTAAATATACCTTAATACCTTAATCAGCACAATACCTGGGCTGATGTCTAATCTCCACGAGGTTATTCCACCTCCTGCCAATTTATTATTAGCCAGCCTGGCACAAAGGATTAGTTCTAGGTTCTGTAAGACCCTAACTCAAAAAGTCAGGTGGAAAGTAATATAGTAAGACACTTGATGTTAACCTTTCATGCCCACATGTACATGATTGGGTTAGTTCACACATGCACACACATTACATGCACATACATACATGCATGCACTCGCATACATACTTATCATGTTCACATAAGTGTATTATGTATATATATGTATATGTTCATATGTATATGCATGGGTTTGTGCACGCGAGTTTAGGGTCCATGGGGGCCAGAAGGCAGCTTAGCATCCCTTAGACCTGGAATTACAGGTAGTCGTAAACTGCTTTGTTGTACTTGCCAATCAACCCTTCTCAAATTGACCTCACATGTGCCTCACATTCCTCTTTACCCACCCCAATGCTCTGGGTTCCTGAATGAAACACACACACATGCAGCCTTCTATACTAATATGCCTCAAGCAGCACAATGGTTGGGCCACTCCCAAACCTCCCCTCTGATACTCCCAACACATCACTTACTACAATCTATATTCTGTCCTTGTTGCCCAGACCTGGTTGGGGGAGGGGCCGGAGCCATTCTCACCTCCGACTCAGTTCCTACATGTTGGTGGTCTCTCTGTCCTGTGCATTGCAGGCCTGGTCTTTCTCCTTTCCTAGCATGGTGGTTCTAAATCCTCCTTCCTCTCTGGTGCCCTTGCCAGTGAATCCTAAAGTGCCGCCTCTGTCTCCCTGCCCAGCCATTGGCCACTGGCAACTTTATTTACCAATCAAAACCAGCTGGGGCCAGGGACCCTCAGTGTCTTACATGTGGATTCTCATGCAATTTTTGGGAACCCAATTAACACAATAGAAGCATCAGACCAAATCCACAACACTGCTTGACACAAGTGTTGGGACTTGCACTCTAGTTCTCTATAAGGATAGTATGTACTCTTAACCACTGAGCAATCTCTTCAGCCCCTCTAAATATATTTTAAAATATATTTAAATATATTTCCTGATGATGAGAGAGCATGTAACTATCATAGTGTCCCCGAGAAGCAGGCTGTCAGGTCCTGAAGGGGGCATGTCGTAGTGAGGAAACTGAGACGTGAGGGTTTTAGAGCCTTGCCAAGCAAGAGAGGCTAGCATTGAGCCAAAGGAGGCTGACCTGAACTTTGCTATTTTCCCTTTGCAATGGAGGACTTGAATTGTTCCTTGAAGAACATAATCATGGCTTTCCAACAATAAAGCATCAGTCTGCTGCTTTAAACATAGTCGACAAACACTTTTGATATTTCAGTTGGCAGACTAGTCTTTAATGGCTGGGCCATCTCTCCAAGCCCTCGACACACACTTTAATACCTATGTACTGTTTTCCATAAAAGGTCAGGTCTTAAGGTTTGAAGGCTTGTGCGTGTTTTTGTTTTTTAGTTCACTTTTTAAAGATGTCAGATGTGTAAATGTAGCCCAGGAGCGCTGTGCTGGTTACTGTAGACCTCTGGCATGGGGGTGGGGGTGGAGGTGGGGTGAGGGGGGTGGTGGAGGTGGGAGTTGGGGTAGGGAGGATGGTGAATGCCAAAGGAAATGCCCAGGGTGCCTGGTCTGAGGCCCAGTGGCCCAGTGCCCCATATGGACATATGTGCTTGTGTATCCCATTAGGATGATAACCAAGTGTGCTTGAGAAAACATGCATGGGTTCCACAAAGTTCTTTGTGCAGAAAGAAAAAGTTTATACCCAGAATGTATCCCAGAATTTAACCACCCTACAAAATTACTGAAAAGAGTTTATCTACATGTTTCCAGAACACTATACTTCAATCATTGGTTGAATGTCAATCTAAAGGGCATTTCCTTTGGGAAATACTGAGATGAAAGATTCTAGCTTATCACACAAAGTTTCTTCCACTGAAGAACACTCCTCGGGGCATGCTAAGCTGAAGACGGTTGGAAGCTTTAACGAGGCTCAGCTCTTAACCTGTCCTGAGATGTTTTCTCCCATGAGCTTCTCATTGTCTCTTTATTTAAATATACCTAATTTATAGAAGAATTTATTTTTATTGTATGTGTAACCAAGCGTTTGCCTGGGTGTATGTTGTACACCACAAGTATGCTTGGTGCTTGAGGAGCCAAAAAAGAGAGCGATGGATCCCCTGGAACTGGAGCTGTGAGCCTCCACATAGTTGCTAGGAACTGACTTCAGGTTCTCTGCAAGAGAACCCCCCTATCCTCCTCTTAAACAATGCCTATTCTCTCTTCCTTGCTGTTGTATACATTTTTACTTTCTAGTTTGTAAGTTTTTCTGCTCAGCAGTAACATCAGAGGTTGAATCTTTTTAGGCCCATTTGAAAAATATGAATATATTACATCTATGGGCACTGCATAAAGTTCAGTGGGGTCCTCATTGTTTATAAACCAAACAGAAAGCCAAAGTATGTTAGATTTGTTAGGGCATACACATCCTTGGGAAAGAGGGCTTGTTTTATCTGTGTACTGGATTGTAACCATACCTCCTTCATTTTAGATATAAGTCAAAGAGGCTTGAATTTATATACTGCCCCAGCCAGCTCAGTACAAATTCAAAAGCATCACAACTACGGGCTCTAACATACATCTCTGAGCTTTGGCATGTATTGAATTCCCCCTTATCAAGGCTGTAATAATTCTGCAGGGCCCCAGCAGGTTAGTCAGAAATGGCTTTTCCTGACAGCAGCTGAGATTGTTCTCTGTAATTAGACTGCTTTCCCAAATGTTCCCCGAAGAGTTTCCAAGATTTTTCATGATGTTGGTTTCTGATCGATAGCTCTTCAGTTCGTCTCTTACTCTATATTGAAAGAGTACATAACTTACCAGTTCCTTTTGTTTGCGCTACACATAAACATCTCACTATAGCATAAGATACAGAAAGCAAACCACAGGAACAACCTATATGTGGGGCCATCAACGAGCATGACTGACCTACAGGGTGCTATATCCTTAAAGAAAACCGACCCCCTCTCCAGAAGCTACCAGCTGTCTTCAGCTCCTCAGTTAGGGGTGGGGCTCATGGCCCTCTCATTCCACGCTGGAAGACTGACTGGTCTTGTGTAGGCAACCACAGCTGCGATGAGTTCACTCACGAACTCAGTGCTTCCCTGCATGTCAAAGGCACAGTTTCTCTGCTGTGCCCTTGACCTTCCCAACCTCTGGCTCTTTTCTTCCTACCTCCTCTTCCATGCTGTCCCTGAGCCTGGCTGTAGGGCTTACAGAACAAGGTGGATGTTCCATTTGTGCCTGAGCACTCCATTCAAACATCTCCATACTTGGGCCAGTCGGAATCTTCTGGGTTAGCCACCGTTCACTGTCCAAAGACACTTCTCTGATAACCTTTGTTACAGCTTAAAAAAAAAAAAAGCTAACAAAACCCTGAAAGCACTTCTAATTAATATGTGATACCCATTGAGTATCCTCAAGAAAGTAGACAAGTGTCCTTTTCATTTGCACAATGTTTCTTACACTTGCATCATTAGAGTTTAGTGCTTTGTAGTTATGGTGACGGCTGTCTGTCTGCATTGTAAGACTTTAGCACAATCTCTGGCCTTTATCAGGCAGCAATAACACTTCCCAGCTATAGCAGCCAAAAATAAATAAATAAAAACCAACAACCCTCCCCCCAAGCAAAACAAAACATCTTCAGATATTGCCAAATATTATTAGTCCAGGAAGAAGATGCCTACCAACACTGTCTACTGGTTTATAGTCTAATAATCAGCAAGGACGATTGCCATTAAATGTCAGTTGTCTTTCTAAACTGATAAACAGAGGATGGTATCTATTGCAGCTCTAAGGGCAAGGAACATAGCTCAGTTGATGGAATGCTTGACCAATATGCCCTGGACCCAACCCCCAGCCCTGCACACACGGGGCATAGTGGTGTGTGTCTGTAATCACAGCATTTGGGAGGTTGTGGCAGAAGGACCCAAGCTCAAGGTCACATTCAATTACTTAATGAGGTTGAAGCCAGGCTGGGATATGTGAGTCCCTGTGTTAAGAAAAATCAATGTGTATTTTCATCAGAAGGCCAAGCACGTGTATGTGTGCATAAACTCCTGTTTGTACGTGTGTCCGACTCCTTTGACTGCTTGCCCGTTTGCTGTAGGCCCTTCTCTGGTTTTCACGTGTGGTTCAGATGCAGGAGACACTAACTCCTTGCAACGGTGCTTGTGGCTACTCCTCCATCAGCTGTTTTCTTCGTCCTTTGAGTTTATTTATAGAATCTTTTCCCTTTGCCATCTGACTATTTTTATTTTAGTCAGACTTAACATTTTTTTCTTTGTTTTTGGCACAGTCATAGAATATTTTTCATTCCTTCCTCAGACGAAGATTAAAAAGGGGTCCTCACATGGTTGCGCATCATAACATGGTGTAGACTGTAGCACTCAAGCGTGACATGTGGATCTGATGTTTAATCCTTGGCTGGTTAGCCAGTTTTCCCTGTAGCGTTGTGGCTTTTCCTCAAATGTTCCCCCAACTGGTCCTAAATGCCACTGTCTCTATATACCACCAGTGTTTTAATTACTGACACCTCAAAACATGCTTATTGAGGTATACTCTGTGTGTCATAAAGGTATATATTTTTTGCGTATAATCTGGTAAGTTGTGGACATGTTTAAAACTGTGGTCAACACATGGATGTGCTGAACTACTATGTGGATGTGTTTTCTCTTGGTCATCTCTCCTTGTCTCTTCTTTTCCTTTCGTTTCAGGACTTTTCTCACTGGGCTATGACTTTCCATACTTTGTGTCAGTATAGAATAGGTTAAATTTATATATAGAATCATAAAATGTACATTCCTTTTTGTCTGATTTCTTTTATCTAGCACATTCATTTTGAAATTCATTCATCTTGGTGTGTGCGTCAATAACATTTTTTAAATTGTTAAGTTATATTCCATAGAATGGATAATGCTGCTTGTCTTTCTACATATTGATGGCTATTTATGTTATTTCTAGTTTTTGACTATTGCAACAGAGCTTCTGTGAGCATTCATGTACACATCTTTGAGTAGGGAAAGATAAAAAACAATATATGACTAAATCTAAGAAGCACTTCAGTATTCCCCAGTGAACTCACTTTGTTATAGTCCTAGATTACAATTTGATATTTTTTTCCTACAAAAATCAAACATTTTCTCCAATATCCTAGAGGTACAATGACTGAGTCAAGCAATGAGTATATGATTAACTTTTCAAGAAATATCAGCATGCTTATCAAAGTAATCATACCATCTTACATCACCACCCAAGGATGAACATGTTAGTTGTTCCAATGCTGATGACTGAGTTTTACCATTCTGATGGGGGCATAGAAACATTTAAACTTGATTGTAATTTCCTCTTCCTGATTACAGTCATCATATTTTTTTAATGCATTCTGGTTTTGCTGTATGTCTGTCTTTGGTGAAATACTCATTAATCATTTAGCTACTCATTTAAAAATTGCATTGAACTTTGTATTTTTTTGAAGCATTCTAAGTCTCCTATGGGAGTTTTGTTTTCAAATGTTTTCTCTCAGTTTTTGACAATGCCTTTTGAGGAGCAAAAGGAACAATTTTAGTAATAATAAAGTTATTTTATAGTTATTTTTAAAATGTTAGTGTCCTACTAACAATCTTCGCTGATTTTTCTCTTAATGTTTTCTTCTAGAAATTTTGTTATTAGCTTTTAAAGTTAGCAGATTGGTGGTCCAGTCTGAGTTGATTTTTGTAAGGCTTGAACTCTACATTTTTCTGTATTTGGCTAGCTTATTTTCTAGTATTATATATTGATTTTTTTTTTTTTTTTTTTTTTTTTTTGGTTTTTCGAGACAGGATTTCTCTGTATAGTCCTGGCTGTCCTGGAACTCACTTTGTAGACCAGGCTGGCCTCGAACTCAGAAATCCGCCTGCTTCTGCCTCCCGAGTGCTGGGATTAAAGGCGTGTATGCCACCACGCCCAGCTCTATCATTATTATCTTATATGTATAGGTGTTTTGCTTGCATGTTTGTTTGTATTGTGTGTATGCGTGGTACTCAGGGAGGACAGATGAAAGCTCTGGATCCCCGGGAATCGGAGTTACAGATAGTTGTGAGTTACCACATGGGTACTGGGGGTTGAACCCCGGTCCTCTGGGAGAACAGCCAGTGCTCCTAACAGTGCTTTCTCTCTCTTCAGCCTCCCAAAGATGATCCTTTTCCGAATTAATTCTACGGCACTTTGGTTGAAATCAAGTATTGCTATTTGTGTAGATGCGTTTCTGGATTCTACTCCTTTCCGTTTGTATGTTGTGTTGAAAAATCAAGCATCTTGTGTTGCTCATTGATTCTTTGTGCTCAGCTCTGATGTCAGACATCAAGTTTTCAGACTTTTGAAAGTTTTCCCAAAGCACGTCTTGGCCATTTTCTTTCCTCATTTCAGGAGTAGTAGCGCTTGGGCTCCTGCTCCTCTGTAGTTCTTTAAAACAAACTTTCTTTTTGCTCTCACATGTTTACATGCTTGTGAACCTTGGGTTAGTTATTTTTGTTCAAAAGGAAAATAATTAAATCAGAAACAAATATCCTCCAAACCATCAGCTGTATTTTTATTATGATACCGCCCTGTCTGTCCGTTCTCTTAAGGGGAATTGACATATTTATTATGTTGAATTTCTGCAGCCAATGTAATTGCATTTTCTCAGTTTTCTTCTGTGTTTCCTGTTATGTTATTGGGTTTTATTCATGTTGTTCTTAGACAGATTTTATTAAGCTTATTTGAATGCTTCACTGTTTTTGCTAGTATAAATGGTGTCTTTTATTAAATAAGATTTTATCTAGAAAGAATCTTGCCTCCTTTGTAACATATACTCTGTTGACTTTTTGAATCCTCATATATATATATATTTTTTAACTGTAATGTTTTCCAAGTTCTCTTGGGGTTTTCAGATCTGCAATAACTTCTGGGAGAGACAGCATCATACCTGATATGTGATATCAATTGAAATGATCCAAAAAGTGGAAAAATGTGATTGATAGCTCACAGAAGAGAGCAAGTGAGAGAAGTTCATGGGTAGTGTAAGAGATGTGCATACGTGCAGAGTCTATTACAGATTGTCATGAGGATGGAGGGAAGAGATGTTAAACAGCTGTCTATTAACTGGGTGCTTGCGGTTCTTGAAACAAGTCTTGCGGACTTGTTGAGGTCACAGGAGAGTGTTGCTGCTGGCAATGAAGACCTCTAATCACCTTAAATGGCTGGAGAATAAATACACCTACTAAACGATAAGAGTTCAAGAATCTGAAGCTCAAGAATATTTCGAGACTCAGTCACAGTGAATTGGGAAGGGCAGACAATGGTGACACGATCATTAGAATCCTACGGGCATTACAAAGACTGACACTGACTGCACTTCACAGTGGTGGCATGAGGTTGTTCTTCTGGATATTTGGAGGGGGAGTAAAAAATGTCCTAGAATAATGAGGACAAGACAGTAATCCTTAGGATACGGGGGAGAGGTTAACCATCATTTGAAGGGACCACAGAAGAGCTCTTGGAGCCAAAGCTGGAGGGAATATTTAGGAAGAAATGGAACATGAGGGAAGATAAGGTGAGATAAACTGATGTACAAGGCAGAGCCCCAATGACAAAGAAAACCCAGGAACTTCAGAGGAGCTCTTGGTAGCCCTGAAGGTAGCAAAGACTCTCAGTCTCTCCCAAGTTATAAGGAGGTAAGCTTTGCAGGGTTCCTGAGCCTCAGGGCTCATTCCAGCAGACGATGTTGTAAAGGCTGGACACAGGGCAGCGCAGCTTATATAACGAGGCCTGGTACTTGCTCACTGCTAATTATTGACATGCATTACTGACCCAATACAGCTTGGGCATGGTACAGCTTATACAAAGAAGAGTGTTACATAAGATTAGCATTTTTAAAAGACTGGCAAATCAGCCGGGTGTGGTGGCGCTTGCCTTTAATCCCAGCACTCGGGAGGCAGAGGCAGACGGATTTCTGAGTTCGAGGTCAGCCTGGTCTACAAAGTGAGTTCCAGGACAGCCAGGGCTACACAGAGAAACCCTGTCTCAAAAAAAAAAAAGATTGGCAAATCATGTCACATCCTATTGGTACAAGGTATCTCAAGGCAGTCTGTGTGCCTTTATTACTCTTTATTACTTTATTTATTGATTATTACTCATGATGGTGGACGTGTATTTGTGTCTTAGTAAGACTACTCTTTCTTTTTGGGCCTTTTGGTTACGATTGTTTCATGGGTGCTAAAGAACTCGCTGTAGGGTTGAGGGATATGTCTCTGTGGAAGAGCGCTTGTCTAGCATCTATAAGGCCTTATGATGATCAACCTCCACTGCCACAAAGCAAACAAGAATATACTATACTAGAGGCAACAGCTCTTTTACTGACTCTGCACACATTTATATAATCATTAACTATTATTCCACACCCGATAACTTACATAACAAGCTGGCTTGTTTTAATAAGGATTTGTTTTTCTTTTTCTTTCCTTTTTCTTTTTCTTTTTCTTTTGGGGGATTAGTTTGGGTAACACTAAGTCATAGAGTCAACAAATCCACCTTCTGTGAATGTGTAGACCAAGGTACTTTGCTATAGGATGAAAGCAAGGAAAGGCATTCTTGCTTTCTGTCATTTTCTTCCACATATATGAATCTCCTGTCTTGTTTATAGACGGTACATAGAGTAGGATGGACCAGTGACATCTTTATCAAATATCACTCGAGCTAATTTATGTGCGGCTTTGTTAATAAATATACAGAAATAGAAGTGCTGGTGTTTCCTCCCCATGTCCCAGTGGCAGGCTTCACCTGTGCAACTTGCCGTGTAACTCCTGACAAGCTGGCGCCGGCTGCTGTGGTAAAGAAAACAATAAATCTGGGGCTGGTGAGATGGCTCAGCGGGTAAGAGTACCCGACTGCTCTTCCGAAGGTGATAAGTTCAAATCCCAGCATCCACATGGTGGCTCACGACCATCTGTAACGAGATCTGGCGCCCTCTTCTGGAGTGTCTGAAGACAGCTACAGTATAATTTACATATAATAAATAAAATAAATCTTAAAAAAAAAAAAAGAAAACAATAAATCAATGTTCGGCTTAAAATGCCATTCAGAGTATAGTTAGTTGTTCATGTGGAAGGTGTTCGATGAGTCTGAGATGTTCATGGTTCTGCATATAGGTCCGGAAAGCATGCCAGCCCTCTTTCTTCAGATGAGGGCTAGATTTGCTTTTATTAGCAGGGTCTCATGCAACATTTATATTGTCACTACAGTTTAAATACTCCTTCATTATAAATGCAGCGATTAATTGAGAGCCACCCATTGATCTCAGTATCTGAGAACAATTTTGAAGAATAGAACCCCCACCAAGATATCCTGGTATGTATTTAACATAACTTGGTGAGGTTCCTTTCTCATTAATATGCATGGTTTTAATATGCGTGCTCTCACTTGCTTATAATTGCATTCCTCAGATATATTGCTTTGTTTCATAAGTAACAGTTGATGCATATTAATTATATCATCTAATAATCCTGTTATTTGTTGCTGAAGGGGCCTTTTGGCTCCTTACCTTGAAAAGCTTTTAAAATCTACAGCCATGAGATTTTTTTATTTTTAGTATCTCATCTTTGTAGTCTTATTTATTATTTTTTTAAAAAAAGCAAAAAATGTAAATGAATAATTTAAGCTCAGAATATATATATATAGGGGGAGTTCTGCTTACACATTTGCATCATTTATCCTTTCAAATTTGAGGGCATTTATCATAGTAGTTGCTAGGTGCTTGGAAAAATAGTGTTAAAGAATAATAAGCATAGTAATGAAATTTCCTTGGCCCTGGTTTCATGGCAACCATGGAAGGTTATTTTGAAGAATACAAGGCAGTATGTGGACGGTCAGCCCATTCATCTCCCTGGCCCACTTGTTGACCCATTTAGAGCTGCATCTCTTCTCTCTCCTTCCTGGGTTTATACTGAGCATTCATTAGCTCTAAAGCAGGCCTGCCTTGCTACGAAAGGAACGCTTTTAGCTCCATCTCTGGAAAGGTTTGTTTCAGAGTAACTTGTTCATTGTTTGAATAACAAGCTTGGAGAGGTCAGGGTTGTGGTCCAAATGATGGTGATGTAGGCTGCTGGTTGGAAGATGTCACTGAAAGTGTGAGGGTTATTTCACCACCCTCTCAAAGCCTAAGTTCAGGTTTCTTCATTACACGTCCCCTGCAGTGACCTCATCTGTGTGTGGCTGATCAAGACTCATTGTTTTTTCCCAATGAAAAAACTTCCTCCTAATAAGTCTTTGACAGCAGTTCATTAAAAAAATCCTATGGAAGCTATCTCATTTATTCTTTTACACGTTCATTTCTCAGCAAATATTTATTGAGTTCTATACATTATACTAGATGGTGAAAATGTATTTTTAAAAAAAATTTAATCGATTTTATTTTGATTTTTTTCCCCTGTCCTAGAAGTTATTTCTTCACTGTCTTCTGGCATGCCCCTTTCTCCTGTGCAGCACCCTCTCTAGTTTAGGATCAAGTAATCCATTTTGAGGATCATTTCAGTTATCATTTGGGGCTTGGGTCTGATTCATGACCATGTGCTCAGGTAGCATCTCCTGGGTGTTTGTATACCAGGACCTATGTATGTTCAGTAACTAGGAGAGTTACATCCATGACTCTCAAGGCCAGCAGATGCATTTTAAAGCATGTACAGAAAGAAAAAAAAAAGACTTACACTTGTTTTTGGCTATGTGGCCTGCATGCAGACCCACTGTGATATGGGGCAGTGATGTGTCCAGATACCTACTAAGTCACTTAGAGTGACATCTTTCAGAGTAATGGCCTCAACAGTTTTGTGGGTGTTCTTAGAATGAATATAGAGCTTTTTTCTTTTTCTTTCCTTTTCCCTCTCCTCTCCTCTCCTCTCCTCTCCTCTCCTCTCCTCTCCTCTCCTCTCCTCTCCTCTCCTCTCCTTTCTCCTCTTCTTCTCTTTTCTTTCCTCTCTTTCTTTTTTGTTTTCTTTTTCACTTTTACAGACCACTTCAGGTGTCTTAAAGGAAGAGCATTGGTTTTTAAAAGAATCATGGCACATGATCTCAGCACTATAAGGTTTATCTCATTGTCATTGATCTCAATCATTATAATCAATCAGCACACACACACACACACACACACACACACACACACACACACACACACACATGTTCCCCATGTCTTTAGAGTAGTTCTCAGCTATGTATCAAGCATAGATGAATATCACATTTGGCTGCTGGATTGTTGGCATGCTGAACACGACACCTGGATAACAGAATGAGTTCCTTTATTTAAAAGCAGGATCTCATACACCCAGGCTGACCTTGGAAACACTGGAGCTGGATAAACTTGAACGTGTGATGCCCCTGCCTCTACCAAGTACTGGAATGACAGACACCACTACCATGGCTGGTTCAATGGTATTTTTCTATGTAGTGTGTGTGTATGTGTTTTGCGCATGTCACTGTCTGAACATAGAGGTATGAGAGCAATTTACAGGGTAGGTTCTTTCCTTTTATCTTGTTAAGACCGTAGGGTCTCTCTCATATATATATATATATATATATATATATATATATATATATATATATATATATATATATATATATATTTTTTTTTACCATTCTGTAGACCCCAGGGTAGCTGGCCAAGGAGTTTCTTAGCAGTACCTTGTCTCCTATCCGGCTGTCGGAGCACCGGGATTACAGATGTTGGCCACTGTAACCAATCATTTACGCAGGTTCTAGGGACTGAACTTGACGGCTCAGGCTTGCAGAACTAGCGTGCAGTTGGATACCTTTGCTGAGGCACCTCTCTGTCCCATGAGGCTACTGGAAGGGAAAGTGCCGAGTTGCTAAATGCCTAGCCTCATTAAGGCTTTGGGGGAGGTTTCTCAAACACCTGTCCGTGGTGGCCACCCACCCGCTGCAGTTCATGGCTTGGGAAGCTGATGTTGTGTCTCGGTCATTTTCATCGTCCTCTTTGTCCCATGGTTCCTCCTCTCATCTCTTTCTTCCCACACCTTGTCACAGAACAACGGAAGTGGAATCAGGGTGAGGACAAGCCTGGGCCAGGAGCAGAGCTTAGGATCACTCCCGTGGGGCACCTGCTCCTGAGCATCTGCCCTGCAAAGCCGTCCAGCCAAATTCGTCAGATCGTATTGACTATCTAACAAAAGGACCCCCAACACCTGTCCTCAGTGGAGATTAAACTGTTGAGAGGCTAACAGGATGCTCCATGCTTTGAAGAAACCATTCCTTTGGCATGGAACACCTCACTTCCTCCCCACCCCCCAGAGGAAGACACTGCCAAAATTTTCGGTATGGGTTGAAATCACAGGACATGGTTGAAATCCCCATTACTTTGGAATGTTTGCTTTATCTGGCCCATACCTGCAGTTAAAGCCGTGGTTCTGCTACCTCGGTTCTGCTAGACAGAAGGAATCAAAGAAGACGGAGGTTAGACCTGTCAATTAAATGTCTGGTAGAATGGTTAGCTTGTAGAAGAGCCATCCCCCGCCCTTTCTAGAAAGAAATATACCGCCTGGAACCTTTGCATTTGCGAGAAAGGGAGAGTTTGAATAATTTCTCCCTATCCCTATGGCAATTTATCAGTTAGAAAAATTTCCCAAGTCATCAAATCAAAGTAGAAGTGCAGGGATCAATTGGCCAGCGTTCCCAAAACTGTAATGGGCAGAAGTGGTGGTCCAGCACAAGGGATGGTTTCTCCAAACCATGGGGCATTCTGTTCACCTCTTGACAGTTCACTCTCCACTGAAGACAGATGTTAGGAGATCCTAGGGTCCAGACGATACCCTTTTCTTAGCTAGTCAGTTCGCTTCCCTTCAGGTCATTTGCATATCCTGATTGGTGAGTCTACATTTTCATTTGCAGGTGTCTCTGCCACCCCTCCCCCAGCCCACATGGATTCTTTAATGTCTGTATTGCTGCATTTTTAGACTTGTTTACCTGGTGCCTAGCCCTGTGCTCCTCATACAGTAAGTGCTTGGTGCGTGTTTGTTGAATTAAGCCACGTTTATTTTTAACGACATTTTCCCAGGAAATGGAACTTTGAGCCTGACTTCTGGATGATACTAAATTATTCTCTCTAGCGGAGTGTGTCAGAGAGTGCATTAAAATCCCAGCAGTTATCTTCCCAGGCCACCTCTTTTTCTCTTGTTAGGAAACAGTGTTCATCACGGTAAATAGTACCAATAGTACCGAATTTAACATACCAGAAAGTCACAAATTCCATTTTGGCCAATGAGTGCAAAGTTTGACAGTTTCTCCCAGGAACGGTAACTCTGCATTAATTTGCTCTATTCACAAAAGGTATAAAAAAAAAAACAAAACTATAAACATTTTATTGCGATTTAGGGGCGGTAAACAGCATTCTGTCCAACCACTTATGCTTTTAATAAACATGTTTTTATGGCTTGCATGTAATTTTTGAAAAATTACAGTCTGGTTGGTGCTTTAAGTACCTAATTTTGGTATCTTGTTTGTAGATGGTCTTCTGCAAAAAGAGGTTTTTGTGATTTGTAACATTCAGAAACTAGCAAGCCTTTTCCCTTATGTTTAGTTTCAGGAGAAATGCTCTATTTTGCTCTCCAATTTACTTTTCATCCAAATACACCAAGGCAAGCTCTTTCGGCACACAGCTCTGTGAGTTTTGGTAAACAGGTAGAGTCACAGAACGGTCAATATGAAAAGTGCCAAAAGACCTCCCCTGACAGTTCTCTTTGAAGACTGGGCCACACCATTAGCACCAGAGGCTGACATACCCTGCCCAGAATGCCAAAACTCAAGAGGGAGCACAGAGCCTCAGCTTCCGTGCACACCCTCTCACGGGGTGGGAATCATTTGGGATTCACTCTTTTGTTTTGTGCACCAGATGTTTACTCCTTGTTATTGCTCTATAGCATCCCATAGTCTGGATACATGGCTGCACAGTAAAAATCTAACCTCCTTTGAGGACCTGTGGATTATTTACAGTATTTTTTGTTTGTTTGTTTTTAGTTTTTAGTTTGTTTTTGTTTTGTTTTTGTCATCTCAGAGAACTTTACTTTGCTGGTTTTTTTTGTTGTTGTTATACAAAAATGTGGGTTTTTTTCCCTTAAATTATTTTGATAATTATCAATACAGAGGTCTCTGTGGCCATAATCTCAAGGCTCAAACTGAGGGACTACAGAGATGGTGTACTAAAGTAAGTGCTTGCTGTCCAGGCATAAGGAAATGAGCGGGATGCCCAGCACCCAGATCCGTAAGCTGGGTGTGGTGGCATGTCCCTGTGATCCAGCGCTGGGGAGTAGAGGTGGGATGACCTCAGGTGCATGATGGCCAGCTCATTTGGCCAATAATAGAGCTCATGTTCAGCTAGAGACCCTTGTCTCAAAAAATAAGGTGGAAAGAGATCAAGGAAGATGCTCTATGTGGACCTCTACTTTCATGTGCATGTGTACACACCTGCATATGAATCCCCCAACACTACATGTACACACAAGGACATATAGAGCATGCAATCACATAGACAAAATTTAAAGTAAAACCACCATTTAAAACTTGAATGGAATGCCTGTATCCCTTGAGGTACTTCCACTTATCAAGGAGACTCAATACTATGAGAAAGTATGAATTAAGATGATGGAAGATTTGTTGTTATTATTATTATTGTTATTATTATTATTACTACTACTTCACATTAAATGAAATGGCAAGTCTTCTCAACTCCCTTAGTTATCTGTCTTTCTTGTACACGGCCCCCAGCCATCCAGTCCATGTAGCATCCCCAGCAGTCAAGTCTTTGGAGGAGCTGCCTCCTCTGCTCATCCACAAGCCTCTGCTGATTGGCTAACTCAGGCCTCCCGTGGTTAAGAGGGCGGGGCGATGCTGCTGTCACTGGGGCATAGTTTTACCTTCACCTCTGCCACGTGCCAACCGGATGACCTAGAAAAATTAATACGTCTAACCCCCAGTTTCTCATTTCCAAACAGGAAGCGATCGGACCCACACAACGCATTTTCCACAAGTGGCCAGGGTCTAAATATGTCTGATATCGCTCATTAAACTTCCCCTGCGGCAGTACCGTCTTACTCAGCCAGCCTTTCCTGCTATAGTTCATCACTAAGAATTTTTATGACATGATTAAGCTAATCTCCCGACTGCCTCCACACTTGTGCTTAATTCTTCTGCATGCGGGTTCCCACGGAGGTGAAAGCTACCCATGTCTGAGCATAGATGATGCCCACCCAGTTCAGCAGGTCATACCTATTTTCCTTGCCTCTGGGAGCTCCTTGTTGGAGCTAGGAGATCATAGTCACCGAGCACACTGGGAGGAAGCCCGGATGGCCATCGCAGCAAGATGCTTTGCCTTCTAAAAATACATCCTAATTTGCCATGAGAGCATCAACACGAATTAACAAAAATGCAAATATACTATATTAATATTAATGCAAATATCCTCTGAACCTTAGGCTCAGAGCTGTACAATCCCAGGAACTTCCTTCATCTCCCTTAGCAGAGACTTTCAGACCCTTTGATTAGCAGCTTCACACTTACCCCATACCCTGGAAAAGACAAGTCCATGGCAATTTTTATGCATTTA
>LR753863.1:18726-80776 GCA_902729485.2 Mus minutoides
GAGAGAGAGAGAGAGAGAGAGAGAGAGAGAGAGAGAGAGAGAGAGAGAGAGAGAGATTGATTGTGTACTGGAGTGTGTGTATTCTGTCACTGAGCTAAATGCCCGTCCCCCACTTTAAAATGCTCAGACACTATTCTGTTTTAAACAGATGCCATTTTTTTTTCTTTGTCCATTTATCTGTTGAGAGATGGTAAGCCTACTTCACAGTTTAGCTGTTGAGATGCGATGTGCACAGGATAGTGAGTAGCTCCTGGAGATTCTCCTTCAACCTGGGAGGGGGATTGTTGGATTCCATGGTATCTATATTTTTAACTTCTTTGAGAAACATCCATACTGTTATCCATAGAACCTGTACCATTTCATGTTTCCACTAACACTGCATAAGGGTTCTAATATCTCCACGATTACATTAATTCTCATTTCTCATCTTGGCTTTTATCAGGCTATAGTAATTGTACAAAAATGCGTTTCTTTGTGACATTTCCATATATGTACTCAAGGATGCTAGGGCTGAGTCTAGCTTTCATCCTTTTGGGTATGTGTCCAGGAATGGTATGGATGAATTAGATGATAGCTTTTAAATAAAAAGCTTTGTGGTAGCCAACTACCCCTGAGCATGAGAATATCATTGATTGACACCAGAAAACTGGTAGAGAGGTCGGGGGGACAATCCAGGAGGAGCTGGGGATGGGGGGAAACTGGGATATATTTCAATGTTGATTTCCGTAAGTGTCTAGACTAATTTCGTTACCATCAACACCATGTAACAATTCCTTTCCCCCATACTTTTGCCAACATTCCTAGTTTTTTTTTCTTCTTTTCTTTTAAATGTAAACAATTAGTGTGTGGCACAAGATGATGTTTATTTTATTTTAATGTGTGCATTACATTTACTTTGCTCTTATTCATATGTAGCGCCTTCTTGTAAGTCCCTTCCCGTTCTTGCTGGTTCTCTTCATGCTTCAAATGACACATTCAAATGTCAATTAATATTTGAGAGAGAAAGTGCACTATTTTTCTAAGTCTGTCTTATTTGGCTTAACATGATAATTTCAAGCTCCGCCCACTTTTCTTGCAAATGACACAATTCCATTCTTCTCTATGGTTGATTAAAGGCTCATTGTGGATGTACCATATTCTCTTCATTGGCTTATCTGTTGACGGATCGAGGTTAATTCCGTATCCTGGCTGTCACAGACAGTGCAGTAGCAACTGAGTGTGATGACATCGGCGTTGCAGAGCAACTTGGATCCATCTGGGTGCATGCCTAGGCGCGACACAGCTGGATCTTACAGTAGCTTCTAAGCCTTTGCTTTGAGGAACATCCCACTAGCCTCCACTATGCTTGTCTGTCTACCATTCCCACAACTGGAGCTCTGGGCCTCCCCAGATCACTGTATCCAGCGTGAACTTCAGTGCGTTTCCTCAGTCACCCACCTCGCTGACCAACTGTGTGTTGTGGTACTTTCAATATGGAGTCCCTGCAAGGCTACAAAGTGCTCCTTGCTTCTCAACTGCCATCTCGGCTTCCACTTTCCCTCATTTTAGCATACCCGGTAAAGCTTGGTTCCGGAGCATTCCTGAAAGGCCCACCTGTTAAGAGCTGGGCTTGGTCTCCGACATGTGGCACTGATAGGAAGTCCGTGGAACCGTTAAGTGACCAGACCCATCAGGGTATTTTGGGTCGTTAGACGTTCACGGTACAGATGGTGTCCTCCCTACTTTTTCCCATCATTCACTTCCAGGCCCACAGGGTGAGAAGTTTTATCTGCCATCTGCAACCAACCATGATGCCTTATGGCAAGCCTCAATCCTGTGCTGGCCCACCATGGGTTATGTGTTACTTCAGGGTTTTGTTTTTTTTTGTTTTGTTTTGTTTTTTTTGTTTTTTAGAAGTGACAGAAAGCCTACTAACACAGTAACTGTCCTCACAGGTTTGCAACACTGTCATACATCGGCTGTCGCTTGTAAGTTATAATGACTAGTGTTAACCATCTTTTCATGTAGTGACTTCATAGAATGAATCTGTGTTTATTTTTTTGAAGAAATACCTCTTCAGGTTCTTTGACCATTTTTCGTTTGAGTTGGTTTTCTTTTGCTACTGAGTTCCAGGAGTTCTTTATACAATCTGGACACTAGCTCTGTATAGGATTTGCAACTATGTTCCTTACATCCGCAGCGGTTTCCCTTTCTCTTCATCAGGTCTTGACTTTGCCGTATGGATGCTTCTGACTCAGACAGAGTCATGTAGATTTTTGCAGTTTGCTTCTGTGCCTTTGGTGTCAAATCTAAAGTCCTGTATCCCAAACCTGCATCGTGATGCTTTCCCCGGGGCTCTCCCTCCCTCCCTCCCTCCCTCCCCCCAAAGTTGAAGAGTTTTATAGCTTGCGTTTAGTCTTTAGTTTGTTTGGAGTAGGCTTGTGTGTATTGGTTAAGATAAGGGCCTGAGTTATTTCTGTTGTAAGTAACAATCCTGTGTTCACAGTGTCTTCTATTGAGGGCTTTACTTGTGGTTCTTGTACTTGGTACCCCTGCTAGAGGTCAGGGCATCCCTGCTAGAGGTCAGGGCATCCCTGTTAGAGGTCAGGGCATCCCTGTTAGAGGTCAGGGCACCCCTGCTAGAGGTCAGGGCATCCCTGTTAGAGGTCAGGCATCCCTGTTAGAGGTCAGGGCATCCCTGTTAGAGATCAGGGCATCCCTGTTAGAGGTCAGGGCATCCCTGTTAGAGGTCAGGGCATCCCTGTTAGAGGTCAGGGCATCCCTGTTAGAGGTCAGGGCTTCCCTGTTAGAGGTCAGGCATCCCTGTTAGAGGTCAGGGCATCCCTGTTAGAGGTCAGGGCATCCCTGTTAGAGATAAGGGACCTTTTGGCTTATTGTTTATCTTCCATGGTGGCATTCATGACCTGCTGAAGAGGTCATGAAGAGGAACTCTGGTAGGGCAGGAGTTGTCTTTCCGAGCACAGTCAGTGCCTCATTCAGACAAGGTGACATTGTGCAAAGTAGAAGATTCCACTCCATCCTGACTCAGTGTGATTTTCAGCTTAGGGAGGACTTGGGACTGTGTATCACATGGCCTTTGGGGACAGTCAGCTCTGAGAGAACCACATTCCTGAGGTCTTCTCTTCAAGGGCACAGGAGCAGGGACAGGGACACAGCACTAATTCTTAGGGAGTGACTACAAGATGGAAGTTTTTAAGGAAATGATTTTGGCATCCATTGAGGCGTTTATGGATGTCTGTCATGAAGGAGAACTGGAATTAGCTGGTTGGAGCATGAACCTTCTCTACAAGATAAGGGAGGCCTTGAGAACCTAAAATTGTGCCTAGAATATTTTTCTCTTCATCTTCTCTACTTGCAGAGGCATCATATAATTTTTAAGAACCAAATGAGGCACATCTGTCTCCTCATTCATTTGTCCATTTAATCTGTGTTTTAAAGAGAAATCTATCTATCTCAGCACCTCGCATAGCCTCTGTCAGTGTACCTGTCCCGCTGCCTATCTGTCTCAGATTTTCTCCATCCCTTTCATGAGAATATGGTAAGAGAGGGGAATTCCTAATTTAAGTTTTCCTCTAGGACTTGAGGTTCAGATTTCTGGCAACCCCCTCTGTCAGGGCCCGCAGGAAAATAATGAGCTTGAGGCGAAGAATGAGGTGCTAGGTCAAAAAAACCTTCCAGAGTCCAACCTCACAGGTTACTTTTCTTACGCATTTAAGCACAGTAAAACTTTGGAAAAAAATGTCTCCACGTGACAATTATCACAATAAAGCTTGAGGAAAGGGCCTCATCAGAAACTCCCTTCCAAAGTAGCCATTGTGACCTTTACAGTAAGAATGCATTCTCTTGACTGATAAACAGCACTCAGGATAAAAGCATAAAGGAGGAAGGATTTGTAATAAGCATCAGGACAGATTTTATGGATGAAGGATGAGACAGACATGAGACCTATTTTATAAGGATGGGTTTTATTTGCTGAGAGACAAAGCTCAGGGTTAGCGCCTAAACAATGCTCAGGATTGGGGGGAGGGGCTATTCAAGGGGAAGGGCTATTCAGGTGAAGGGTGGCTTCATAGAATAGCAAGATCCCAGGTTGGGAGACAGCATCCACTTCAGCCTCTCTTTCTTTTTTTTTTTTTTTTCTCCTTGAAGAAAAAAGCCTTCATGTTTACAATTCTGGATTTTTGAATGCTTTCTGCAAGCCTTGTCTTCTATTCCTCTTTAGACTAACTTGTTATAGAAACACAATGAACGAGAGCATGCCATTTAGTTTCCTCCAAAGTCTTAAAAGGGAAAGAAAAATCAAATGCACTATTCATGAGATATTCTCTTCCCTTTCTTAGTGGAATATTATGGCCAATATTCCCAATAGTGTTTCATTCTATTAATAAAGCTGTTTATTTTAAATCATATCTTGTGTAAAATTGTGTAACAAGCTGATCCGCTTGACTTCATTCTAAGTTTTAGTGGGGGTGGGAGGATGGGCTGGGGTGGAACAGCAGCGGGTGAATCTGAGCCGTTATGTTGCAGCTAAAAGAGGCTTTAATTGGCTTGCTACTTGGGGCAGATTGTCTTTTCGAGGCCAAGTTGCAACTGTCTGGTCCTGCAAAACCACAGCAGAGAGTAAATCAGGGACAGTTCTTGCCTGAATTAGTCTTAAGAGAAAACAATTATGAAATCCCTCTCTGAACTCGGCATGCAAAGATGGTGATTATTTGGAAGTTTCCGTCAGCATGGACAGGGCCTGGCAATCTTAGTTTTCATTGAGATCATGTCTACGGAGACACGAAACAGTTTCCAAGAAAGCCAGATAAATTTGAGAAGATAATTGTAATTTCTTTGTTTTGATTTTGTTGGAACATTCTCATAATGTTACTTCAGCAAGTTTAAATGTAGTAAATCTCTTATGAAATATAATGCCATGAGGGGTACAACTTTGGCCAAGGTGCACCCCCTGAGAAAATATGCCACGCAATAGAGCTGGTGTACAAGAAGTTTACTGGGGGAGAAGAGAAGAATGAGGACCTGGGGAAGAGGTAGAGGCAGACAAGTAGACATGTAGACAGACAGACGGAGCAGAGAGAGGCTTGAAGGCAGATAATGGGGACAGAGAACTGAGAGAGAGAGAGAGCGCTAGCGAGTGAGCTGGGGTGGTTGGAAGTCCTTTGTATCTGCAGCACACACCTAGTCCACCTAATGTTGATGGCAGGCGATGATGTAAGCAATTGCTAGGTCCCCAAGAGCAGGCCAATGGAACTGACTGCATAATGACAAAATCTGTTTGGAAATGCAGCAATCATATCCTCCTTTCCCTGTGTTCACTAGATACCACATCACATCTGTGTGAGGCCAAGTGTTCACCTTGTACGGAAGAATCTTTGCAAAGATCTCAAGGGGTCTTTTAGAGTTCATAAGCTTTGGGCTGGAAAGATAATTCAGAGGTTATGAGCACTCGCTATTTTTGCAGAGGACCAGAGTTCATTTCCCAAACTGGCAGGCTTACAACTGTCTCTAACGCTAGCTCCAGGGACTCTGTTGCCCTCTTTTGGCCTCTGTGGGTACTGCATCACATGGCGATACTGCCTACCCCATACACATACATGAAAACAAATCTATGTATTTCTTAAACTTCGAAGGACTGCAGCTGGATACTAAAAGTGTTAATTAATGATTTAATGAAGTTTTTTATTCTTGTATTTAAATATTTTGCGGCAAAGAAGAAAAACTGAAGCCATGCATCATCTCCTACCCATTTGTGGATAAAAAAAATGCATGTCTTAAGCTTAAGTGAGAAATATTTTGGTCATGTGTTGGCATAGAGACTGCCTATCACCCTGGAATGAAACAGCTTTTATTTATTACAGTTCTCATAACCAATCAGAGCAAAGCTCTATCACAAGGTGACGGCCAGAACAACACTTAAGTTACTTAAGAATTTGTCACATCTGATTTACTTTCTCTCTAAGACTTCACTTTTTAATGACAGCTATTTTAATTTAAGAAAATTTTACAAATTAATAATATGATTATTTTCTAGAACATAAGATAGCAGAGAGAATGTTTTAACAATAAAAGATTTATTTTCATTTTATTTATATTTTAGAATTTAACTTAAATTTTAAAAAATGTATTCACTTTACATCCCACTCACTGTCCCTATCCGCCCCCCCCCCGTAGTAATCTCTCACCCTCCCCTTATCCTTTGAGTGGGTGGGGACCCCTGGGTGTCCCCCGACCCTGGCACTTCAAGTCTCTGCAAGGCTAGGCACTTTCTCTCCCATAAAGGCCAAACAAGGCAGCCCAGGTAGAAGAGCATATCCCATGGACAGGAAACAGCTTTTGGGATAGCCCCTGCTCCAGCTGTTCAGGACCCACACGAAGACCAGGCTGCACATCTGCTGCATATGAGTGGGAAGGCCTAGGTCCAGCCTGTGTGTGTTCTCTGATTGGTGTTTCAGGCTCTGAGAGCCCCAAGGGTCTAGGATAGTTGACTCTGTTGGTCTTCCTTTGGAGTTTCTATCCCTTTCGGGGGGCCCTCAATCCTTCCTCCTATTCTTCCGTAAGAGACCCTAAGCTTTATCTACTGTTTGGCTGTGGGCATCTGTATCTGTCTGAGTCAGCTGCTGGGTAGAAACTCAGAGGACAACATGCTCCTGTCTGCAAGCATAACAGAGTATCATTAATAGTGTTAGGGCTTGGTGCTTGCCTATAGGATGGGTCTCAAGTTAGGCCGGTTATTGGTTGGCTGTTCTCTCAGTCTCTGTTCCCTCCCTTGTGACTGCATTTCTTGTAGACAGGATGGATAGCTTTAGGTTTGAAAGTTTTGTGGGTGAGTTGGTGTCTCTATCACTCCACTGGGGTTCCTGTCAGGATACAGGAGGTGGCCTCTTCAGGTTCCATATCCCCAGTGTAGTGGGTCACAGCTAAGGTTACCCCCATCGATTCTTCAGGCACCTCCCTTATTCCAGGTCTCTGTCTCATCTTGAAGCTGCCCCCATCTCCTCACCCCTGTCTGTTGCAGATCTCCATCCATTTTCATGGCCATCTCACCATCTCTCCTGTCCTTCCCACAATTATGGGGAGTAAAAAGAATTGAATATTCACCTCACGAGACCTAAAGCTGAGTTATTTTGTATGACACTGGAGCTGGGAAAATACTAACATTGCTGCTTATCACCTCTATTCCAAACTCTAAATGCTGTAATCCCTGATTTGACTTTGCCTGTAGTGCTCAAAGGAAGAAGTATAACTTCTAACAGTTCATCATGATGACGTTTTTTATTACTCATTTGGAACAATAGCTATGAATTGTGACACTTAACTGTCCTTTGACTCGGCACATGATTTTGGGTTATAAACTACACATGCTTTATTAATAGACAACCAGGTAACCCAAAGAATAGTATAAATAAAGACAAGTATGTGTGTGTGTGTGTGTGTGTGTGTGTGTGTGTGTGTGCCCTGAATTAGAATCCATGCTGTTGAGCACGTGGTTGAAGACATTACCACTAATTAGTTTAGAACCTGTCTGAGAATTTTTTTTACCACACAGCTGACCACATCTTCATTCTATAAGACATTATTTTTAATGTCATAAGAGGGAAGCGATGTTCAACCCTCCTAAGTTTAGCTGGCTGTGGGTTCGTTCTAAAGAACATTGTGCCAGCGGTGGTGGCGGCGAGACTAGACTTCATATATCCTGGCTCTTAACCTAGTGCTCTGTTGACTGGCAAAGGAAGAGACTACTTTATTGTGC
Organism: Mus minutoides; assembly: GCA_902729485.2. Classification (NCBI taxonomy): domain Eukaryota; kingdom Metazoa; phylum Chordata; class Mammalia; order Rodentia; family Muridae; genus Mus; species Mus minutoides. The sequence continues at coordinate 26,480 of LR753863.1, forward strand.
AGAAATAAACACTCTGGGATACAAATGAAGGGTTAGTGATAGAAGGGGTGATTGATACTTGGTGCTTTTGAGCAACTACAGAGTCAGCTCTCAGCTCAGCCAGCCACCCCTGAGTGAGACACTATGAAGTCAGTGTAGGCACATGTCTGTCACTTCTCCAGGTAACACCTCAGGAGCTTATTGAAATGAGACTGCGTTTATGCTTTCCTGTTCCTTGCATGGCAATTTTAAGAAGTTCTGAGTCTTCTTTAATGTCTTCTTAGTGATTTTCATCAGCTACCACTCCACCCTAACCCCATCCCTACCCTCTGACCCGATTTTGGGCACCTTTTTCCTCCTGGAAATTTAGTGTTACAAAGACATCCAGTCTCACTCAGTTTTAGAAGACAAAATAAAGGGTATCCTGATCACGCACATTCTCTGTCTCTGTCTCTGTGTGTCTCTCTGTGTGTCTCTCTGTCTCTGTCTCTCTCTCTCCAACATGTATACACACAGGAGGGAGAGACAGAGATAGAGAGAGGCAGAACACACATAGAGAGACAGACAGGCAGACACAGAGAACACAAATGGTCATCCTCATCGTGATGGGCAGCGTTTGTAGGTTATGAAGTAAGAAAAGTGGATTTTTTTTTTTAATTGAAAGAGAAAACAGACCTAAGCTAATAGGGCAAACTGGTGTTGCATAGACTGTGAGGAAGCTTAACTAGGGGTCTGCTGGGGTCAACAGATGAGGAACACTTCTTTGGTTAGCACTCTGGAAAACTGGTTTTTATTTCTGTCAACCATCTGCATTAGAGTCCCAGGGCACTGACTAACAGTGTGGATCCATAGCTTCTTGTTGAGAATCTGGGCATCTTGGAGAACTGCATCTCCATCATTGACAGAAAATGCCTCCGAAGCCCAGAGTTCTCTTACGAGGAACATGATTTCTCAATTTACTTTCAGTAAATTTTGGGTTTTTCCATCTAGGCTTCCAAACTCAGCCCTTAGAGGCTTAGCTACCATTTCCCTACATTATTTTACCCTAAGTCTTTTAAAGAAAGAAACTAGAAAAGGCCCCCCTTTACTTCCATTTTTATAAAGTACCAAAGAATGAAGCAGAAAATCATTGTAATTTGGAATAAAGGTTTTCTGGGAAATTTAATCCTTGATTATTCATGATAATTCAACCAGAACATTTTGGGGCCCGTTTTAAATATTTAATCTCCATCTCATTAAACTAACACACACACTTTTCTTCTTCCCTTCTTGTCCCAACCTGAATCACATAGGAGTTCATAAATGGTTTCTTTTATTCTTTTCTTAGTATCCTTTATCTCCGTGCCAGGCTTATTCAGCAACGACACGGTCATGTCTGTGGAATCCCAGTTGCTTCTGTCGAGGATGGAAATATTCCATGGAGCATTGTTTTACTTCTGCCAAGGAGCCTGCCCACCACTGGAACTGTCTGCTGCTGATAAAGTCTTGATCTCTAAAGATGGTGTACCTCTATTCCAAGGCATGGGGAAGAAATTGACTTTGGTGAAGTTTGGCTAGGAAAGAAACTGTGTCTCATCTCAAGGGCACTAAGAGGTACACACTCATCTCAGACTGCTACCGAGGAAGAGAAGGATGTTCAGATGGCCTTGGCGGTCTCAGTGATTGAGTGGTAGTTAGAACCGCCTTCTGTGCCACACTGTTCCATTTCTTATTCAGTCTCTTCTGCCCTCCCCACCCATAATACTGTGACTAAATAGCATTTAATAGCAAAAATAAAATCAACATGTTTCTAAATAGGTTCTAAATGAATTATTTGTCTTGTGATAGTTCTCTGTGTCTTGTGCCAGTGAACTTCCTGTTGAATAACCGCCCTGGAAACTAAAGACTCCTGTTTTTAAATCCTGTGTTGCAAAAGTGAGGATCCCCACAGTGGAAGTACTGTTCATCGCTACAAAAATAAATAAATAAATAAAGAAAGAAAGAAAGAAAGAAAGATAAAAACTGAAAACCAGCCAACTTAAATCCAGCATTAGAAGTCTGGAAAATATGTGAAAGAGTCGAAATCTCTTATCTGTGCTAAATGCTTCAGCATGGTAATGGGACAGATTTTCCTCCTGACTGAGTTTTTGAAATAATGCCATGGCTGTACATAAAGGCTAAAAGCAATTTTGAACATATGCTATAAAGAACCATCCAGGTCAGACCTGCCTGTGTGTTCGTTTTGTTATAGAATTCATGGCTGCAGCTATTTTCATGAGAAGCTAGTTTTTTAGCAAGTATGGATTTCTTGATTTTTGTCTTGTGTTGGAAGAGTGATGTTGAGTTTAGGCCTTTGCTTCTGTGCTAGATGACTTCAATAAATGCACTCATCCTAATAGTTTTTCCTCTGTGCTTAGATTTTAGTTCTCTGCAGCATGGTGAATTATCAACTTACTCCAGGCATCATCAAAGAAGGTTTGGGGAGAAAGACATGTGTTTAGATTTCCTACTTCCCATAGTTAACATGATACCAATCAGGTGTGTTGTTTTAGAAAGCCACACCTTTTTATAAGTCAATTCTGTTCTGTTTTCCTTATGGATAGATAGTTAGCAAGGCTTCTGTAAAGACTGTAGTGCTGACTCTCTGTTCCTCTGTCTGCCTCCCATGATGCTGCAAAGGCAACAAACCTGTAGGTAGAGCACTCCCAAACTTCCTGGACTGAATCAACACCCTTGCATGTCTAGTGAGCTTCTGTCACTGCACTGCTGTAGCAAGAGATTTAAATGTATAGGCTAGTTAGTTAGTCCTTACAAGTCCGAGGAATATATATACCACAGTTGTCTCCGTTCATAGATGAGCACAGATTCAACGTCAAGCACACACACTTTTCATAAGCATGGAGATGTTGCTTCCTACAGAGTGGCTGGGAAAAACAGGCGTGAAATGTTCAGAAGTGTGCTTTTGGGGAAAGGAACAGGAGAGTGATCTAGCAGTGAGGTATGGTCTCCACTGAGTCGTCTTGTCTCCTAATGGTAGGATCCTGCAGAGTACATGATCAATAATAAAAGGAGTGGCCTGTCCCAACCTCCCTGGTAGCTTATAATTGTGCTAGTTGAGCTATGACTAAGGATAAGGCATTGGGAAGCTTTTGCAATGTTTCCTAAAGATTAGCCTAGTTATACATTTCACCTCTTATCTTGATATCTGGAAGGTAGATGGGACAGTCAAAACTTTGGCTGTCATCTTGGATTATGAAGATAAAGCCACACCTTAGGTGACTGAGGAGTTGAAAGGGATTTCTTGTATTCCTAGAGATTTTATGGAGAACTACCTCATCAATTCTAGGCCACCTTCAAGTTTGAAAATTATTTGGTTTAATAAATGAATGTGTTAATTCAATTAAAATGTTATGTGTTTATATGAATATATGCTATGTATATGAAGGTGCCTATGGAGGCCAGGAGACCATGTCAGGCCCCCTGGTACTAATACAGGGGGTTGTGAGCTGCCTGACTTAGATGGTGGGAACGAGATTTGAGTTCGTTGGAAGAGCAGTATGTGCTCTTAACTGCTAAGCAATATCTTAGCCACCTCTCATTTTTAAGTTTAGATATATATTTATGTATGTATATGCACACATGTCCTGTGCATCTGTACTTTAGGATACATATGCATCCTGTGTGTGCACATGAAGATTGGAAAAGGATGTTGCATGTCCTTCTCTATTACTCTCCATGTACCTGATCAAGGGGCTTTCGATTCTTGGCTAGAGTGTATGCTAGAAAGCCCTTGCCATCTTTGTGTCTCTGACCTCCTCAGAGCTGGGTTCCAGGCTTATATGGGACACCTGACTTGTAACATGGATGCTGGGATCTGAACTCATGTCCTCATGACTACAAAGTAATTACTCTTAGCTACCGAGCCAGCCCTAGCCCCCCTCATCAGGTTTTTATGTGACAGCAAAATAGGCCTTTTCTTCTTTAACACACTGACTTAGAATCTTGAGTCTCAACTATTTACTTCCCTTGTGCCTGACTGTCAGTGAGGGTGTAAGTGGTTTTCTTTTTCATTTGTATACAGTAGGCATGCAACAAATATTTATTTATTTCAGCTTTTTTTTCTAGCTTTGGTATTTTAATATCTATAACCATCTACTCATTTATGAGGCCAGTGACAATATAAAGTTGTTCACACATCCTAAGTAATGCTGTAAACATGAAACTATTGGACAGTGGTAGAGGCTGAGAATCTCTCTTCTATTTGTATAAAAATAAAGTACAAATACTATATATTAACCTATTGAACAGGAAAAGAAACTTACATGCTACGGTAAAGTAATGATGGTCCATCTTGAGATCTGAGGTAGATTTATTTCTCCTTCTGCCTGTAGTTCTTGACCAAAATCTTGGATCCACATTAGCATCCACACAGGACTCTTCCTGGGGAGTAGAATCATCTAAATGCGTTCTTTAAAACAGAACCTACTTATAAAATTCTTTAAAGTTACATTCGATGCCTGTTTACCTTCTTTCTGCTGGCCCTCAGGGCCCCAGTCCTTTTCCCTCACCCAATACCAGATCAAGTTCCACTCTACCCTTTCACTTCCCCCCACCCTATCCACTTTCCCTCCCAGGTCCCTCCCTCCCTCCCCACTTGTGAGCTTGCTTGCTTTTCTCTTCTCTTCTCTTCTCTTCTCTTCTCTTCTCTTCTCTTCTCTTCTCTTCTCTTCTCTTCTCTTCTTTTCTTTTCTTTTCTTTTCTTTTCGAGACAGGGTTTCTCCATGTAGCCCTGGCTGTCCTAGAACTCACTCTGTAGATCAGGCTGGCCTTGAACTCAGAAATCCAACCTGCCTCTGCCTCCCAAGTGCTGGGATTAAAGGTGTGTGCCACCACACCTAGCTGTGATTGCTTTCTTCTCTCTCCCAAGTGGGACTGAGGTGTCCTCACTTGGGCACTTCAGCTTGTTGAGCTTTTTGAGTTCTGTGGACTATATCTTGGGTATTCTGTACTTTTTTTTTTTTTTGACTAATTATTAGTGAGTACATACCATGCATGTCCTTTTGGGTCTGAGTTACCTCACTCAGGATGATATTTTCTAGTTCCATCCATTTGCCTGAATAACTCAGGATGTCCTCGTTCTTAATAGCTGAGTAGTATTCCATTGCCATTCCACAGTCACATCTCTGACCTATAATTGTTCCTGTTTGAAAGAATTAAAGTGATGGAAATGGAGAGGAACCTGAGGAAAAGAAGGTCCAGCAACAGGCCCAAAGTGGATCCAGCTCAAGGGGAGGTCCCAAGACCTGATACTGAGGATATAGAGGGCTCACAATATGGGACCTATCATGACTGCCCTCTGAAAGACCCAACAAGCAGCTGAAAGGGTCAGATGCAGATATTTGCACCCAAACAATGGATAGAAGCAGTTGATCCCTGTGGTTGAATTGGGGAAGGCTGAAAGAATCTGAGAAGGGCAATTCTATAGGAGGACCAGCAATCTTAATTAATCTGGATCCCCGCCCGAGATCTCTCAAACACTGGACCACCAAACAGACAGCATACACCAGCTGATATGAGGCCCTCCATACAGTAGAGGACTTCTAGGTCTGTGTTCATTCAGAGATGATGCACCTAACCCTTAAGAGACTGGAGGCCTCAGGGAGTTTAGAGGTCAGGTGGGGTGGGGGATGGGAGCATCCATGTGGAAATGAGGTGGGGTGGGGAAGAGGTGTGGGATATGGAACAGTCAAATGGCGGGAGGGGAGGGGCAGAGAATGGAATATGGAGTGTAAAAACTGAATTTCAAATAAAATTAAATTGAAAAGTAAAAAATAAAAACAGAGAAAAAAATTGTGGGTGCCCTTGAATTTGGGGTGTAGATGTTCAGAATTGAGAGATCATCTTGGTGGATTTGTCCTTTGATGAGTATGAAGTGTCCTTCCTCATCTCTTTTGATAACTTTTGGTTGAAAGTCTATATTATTGGACATTAGAATGGTTACCCCAGTTTGTTTCTTGAGACTATTTGCTTGAAAAAAAATTTCTAGCCTTTTAATCTAGGTAGTGTCTGCCTTTGTCATGGAAGTGTATTTCCTGTATGCAGCAATGTTAGATCCTGTTTACATATCTAGTCTGTTAGGTTTTGTCTTTTTATTGGGGAATTGAGTCCATTGATGGTGAGAGATATTAATGACCAATGATTGTTGGTTCCTTTTATTTTTGTTGTTAGAAGTGGTATGTTTGTGCAGTTCTCTTCTTTTGTGTTTGTTGTGAGATGATTAATCTCTTGTTTTTTCTTGGGTATAGTTTCCTTTCTTGGAGTTTTCCTTCTATTATCCTCTATAGGGCAGGATTAATGAAAAGATATTGTTTAACTTTGCTTTTGTTGCGGAATATCTTGGTTTCTCCATCTATGGTAATTGAGTTTTGTTGGGTATCGTAGCCTGGGCTGGCATTTGTGTTGTCTTAGGGTCTGGCATGTGTGTTGTCCAAGATCTTCCGACTTTATAGTCTCTGTTGAGAAATCTGATGTAATCCTGATAGATCTGCCTTTATGTGTTACTTGGCCTTTTCCCCCTACCACTTTTTAATATTCTTTCTTTGTTTTGTGCATTTGGTCTTTTGATTATTATGTGATGGGAGGAATTTCTTTTCTGGTCCAATCTGTTGGGTGTTCTGTAAGCTTCTTGTATATTAATGGGCATCTCTTTCTTTGGGTTAGGGAAGTTTTCTTCTATGAGTCTGTTGAAGATTGTTTTATGGCCCTCCAAATTGGGAATCTTCAATCTCTTCTATTCCTATTATTCTTCGGTTTAGTCTTCTCATTGTGTCCTGAATGTCCTGGAGGTTTTGGGTTTAGGAGCTTTTGGTACTTGGTATTTTCTTTGACTGTTTATGTTAATATCTTTTATGGCATCTTCTATCTGGGTTTCTCTCTTCTATCTCTTGAATTCTGTTGGTAATGCTTGCATCTCTAACTCCTGATCTCTCTCCTAGGTTTTCCATCTCCAGAGTTGCCTCCTTTTGTGATTTCTTTATTGTTTTTATTTCCATTTTTAGATCATGGATCCCTTTGTTCAATTCCTTCCCATGTTTGTGTTTTCCAGTATTTTTTAAAGGGATTTTGTGTTTCCTCTTTAAGGGCTTCTACCTGTTTATAGGTGTTCTCCTGTATTTCTTTAAGGGAATTATTTATGTCTTCCTTAAGGTCTTTTATCATCTTCATGAGATGGGATTTTCGGTCAGAATCTTGCTTTTCAGGTGTATTAGTGTATTCAGAGCTTGCTGTGGTGGACGAACTGGGTTCTGATGTTGTCAAGTGGCATTGGTTTCTGTTGCCAGTGTTCCTGTGCTTGCTTCCGGCCATCTCATTACCTGTGGCGTTAACTGGACTTGCTTTCTCTGATTGGTGCCTGTTCCTCCTGTGAGCCTGGCTCTGATGGACCTCTTGGAGTCAGGCTGTCTCTGGGTGTTGGAGGGGGTCTGGAGCGCCCGGATCTGCTCCTGGCAGAAGACGTGTTTCCAGCAGGGCAGAAAGGTCCCACATCCACTTGACCACATGGAGGTTGCAGTTATGCGCAGTATTGGGGCAAGAGGGCGGTGTCTCATTTGTGAGCTTGGTTATGAAAGACCTCTTTGGAGTCAAGCATTCTCTGGGTATAGATAGGGTTTGGGGGCTACATGTTTCAAATGAGGAAAGGCAAGGTCTCTCCTTCTTCCTCTTTTCTCTCTCCCTTTCTGTCTTCCCCTCTGGTAGGCTGAAGGGAGAGCTAGAGCATGGTTTAGAGAACAAACTGTTGCTAAGTAACTTAATGATGAAGATGACAAAAATTAAAGACCTAGCATCTATTTTTACACCTGATTTCACATTATAGTTGGGTTTGTTAAAAGTAGCAGAAATGATCACTTCTAATCTGAATTCTCCTCTTTCAGTTCATGGACCAAGAGACTACCTTCTTACACCCCCAATACTGTAAAAGCCTGGGTTGATTGCAGACAGCGAAGAAGACATACATGGTTTGCACCAGGGCCTTCGTTACTATTGAGCCCAGTATCTTATACACATTTGTTTATTTGACATTAACTGAACACCTTTCAATGCATTTATTGATTTCATAGACATTTTTGAATTACCACTTTCTATAATAGAACTCACTGATAAACTCCTTTTAAGGATTCGGCATGTTTTTTTAGCTTTGTGAACCTTATGGCTATGAGTGGCCAAGTTTCCTGCCAAATAAATACATTGCCCAAAATTTGGGCTCTCAGCAAAAAGATTAAATATTTTCATTTTATTTTTTATTGTGGTTCTAGGGGTTGAATGAGGAGCCTTACTTGTGCTGGCCAGGTATTCCCTTCTGATCTGTGTGTCCAGGTGAAGAAGATAAAGTAGCCTAAAGTAAGGGCTTGAATCCAATGAATGGTTTCCACATTGAGATTTGCTGACATCAAGGCGATTTCCACATAGTTATTTGATTCCTAGGGGATTTAGCTAGTGTCAATAAAAATTCTTTCTCACCCTTCCCCTCTGCTCTGCACACATTCAGAGACTATCTTGGCTTTGTTTTCAGAGTCGACTTTTTCCAATTTCTCCTTCAAAATTCTATAACTTTCCATGTTTTTCATTTTAAAGGAGCCTGTGAAACTCACACTAGATTAGCTTGGCTCAGAAGACTACTCAGCTCAAAAACCTGGCTTTAGGAGGATCTCCCAAGTCTGATCTTAAAAGCTTGGTACTACACAAATAAAAAGTTCCTATTTTCATAAGGGCTGTACATACCGCGTTTCCCCCAAATTTACAGTGTCCTATCACAGATAAGTCTTAGAATATTTCATATCATTTGCCCAGATGAAACGCACATGTTTTGATCTATTTTCTTTCCATTCTGGCATTTTTATACTTCATAGACCTGATTACTGAGGATGCTAAATCCACAGTGTTTGATGCTGAGGTATCCTTAAGAAGTCCACTGACCTCCTTAAAGTAACTGAAAGATTTTACGTCTATTAATTTCATAGATGTAATTATACCAAATGCCTATTACGTGGTGTGCAGTCTCATAGGCTTGTATGTATAATAGTCCAGTGAACAAAACTATCTTCTAACCTTCATGTAGCTTACAAGTGCTAATGGACAGTAAAAACAATCCATACATGAAATTTATAGTGTACTAGTGAGTCAGGGTTCTTAAGACCCTCAGCAATTCATTAGGAAGATTCGCAGGATTCATCAAAGCAAGGTGAAGGAGCAAAGGTAGAAAGGGTTGCTTCTCGGTAAGACCCAGCACACACTCTCAGAGCTCTCTTTTAGTGAGGCCACAGAGGACACAAATCCCCAGTAACAAATTGTAACAGCAAGTGTACAGCATATTCTACTAGCGAAGTCTGTGAAAGACTCAGTGCCTAGGTTTCTATTTAGGGCTTGAGTACTCACCAAGGAAAAGCAGGTGTTCACCAGAAACTGTGCTGTTCACACACACACACACACACACACACACACACACACACACACACACAAGCAGCAAGCTATCTCATCCTTTCTGGCTGTGTGGAAACCTTCTTGAAACTCAAGTGCCTTGATGTCAGTTGTTTATAAACCTGACTTTCAAAAGAGTCCAGCCAGACTTGTTATGTGAATTGTGCAGAGCCCAGATTACAATGTGGAAGGGGACGTGGGTTGCAATTTTAAATACAGTGATCAGAATAGGCCTTACTGCTAAGGTGGCATTCAAGCAGAGCTTTGGAGACAAGAACAAGGAGAGGATGATGATGATGATGATGATGATGATGGAGAAGGAGGAGGAGGAGGAGGAGAAAGAGAAGGAGGAGAAGGAGGAGAAGGGGGGGGGGAAGGGAGAGAAAATTCCAGGCAGAGATAGTTAATATGATTACTCTCAAATCAGGTTGTTAGTTGTGCTTGAGCAAGAATGAGGAGACCCATATAATGTGAACAGAGTAAAGGCGAGGCTCGACTTAGAAACTGACAGTTGTGAGAGGAAATTAATAATTCTGCAGATTATACGTTCACACATTTCATTGGAAAGAATTCTTGAAGTTTTCATTTCTTCAGATTCTGTGAGCCCTTCACATCTGAAAAAAATTTATTTTGTCTGACAGGCTCTTGTTCTTTATGACAGACTGACCTTGAACTCGTAATCCTATTGCCTCTAACTCCCAAGTATTGGGATTTCTGGGTGTGCTAGCATGCCTGGCTAGCCCTCCGCATTTAATAATGATAGGTATAGGGTAGCCTCCTAATCCTACTGGGGGATAATAAAGCTCTAAGTGACAAATTGTGTCTTGTTTGAGGCCTCAGGGCTTTGCTGAGAAGATGGGACATAGAATGTAGAATGTGAACATATCAACCCTTCACTCCCTCAGGGCAAGAGGAGTCTAATGATTTGTTTATTCCATCGTACTGTTCTGAAGTTATGGTAGTCAACAAAGAACGGATGCTACAGCTTCAAAGTACTTTAGGCAAAACGGGTTCAGTCATTTCTTTCTGTTCAGAATAAAGGGAGACTCCGAGTGAGTGAGCACTAAGAGAAATCCACAAAACTCAAGTATGTCTCATCAGCTGGAATGTCTCTTAGCACCTTCAGTGTCCTCATGCCCATACCCATCCCTTCTGGCTGTCTCCATGTCAGTTATATTTTAAGAGAGGAGATGATTATAAGCCAGCATCTGATTTTGAAGGGATTCAACTGAAGTTTTTCCACAAGAGCTTCAGAGAGGAAACTCAACTAGCTTCCCTAGTTGAAAAGTCACTCCCATTCAAAATGGACGAAGTACGGCTAAAAGAAGGCTTGGTGCACACTGATCCGGAAAGCGTTCTACCTGACCTGAACACCAAATGTGGCACAAAAATGCCTCTAAAACCGACAGATCATTTCTATCTCATTCTTTTTTTTTCTTTCATAAGAAAATCAGCCTGAAAGGAAGATTGACAGCCGTTCACATTTTTTCCCTGTTGAGGCACAATGAAATGAACGCTAGATGCAAATAGGTCTGTAGCACATGTTTGCAAAAGATATGATTTTGGAGACAGCTTTGGGAGGCAACTCAACAGGGCCTTTTTGTTTTGAAAATCCAAAATCCAAAATAAAATGAATCTTTTGAATACATCTTAAAAAGTTAAGTTCATACCTATTTGATTATTAGGTGGATTTAGAGTTGCAGGCATTAAAAATAAAACCTCACCTTTTACTTTCATGAAAGAAAGCCATTAAGTACTTTCCCCTAACACGAGGAGGTAAAGCTAGGTATGTGCTGTTTTCCAGATAGAATAGATTGACTTAACAGCATCGTGTCTACATGGCTGTCTTTGGGTACCTTGTTGAGGCTGTGTGCTGCATTATCTCAGTCAATGATGCAATGAATGTCCCTGTCACAGGCTGGCTGGCTGGCACAAACACTATGGTAAGCATAGAACCCTCACTTTAGAAGGGGATACAGTGAATGTGACACAGAAACATGAGTTGTGGGGGATTTCCACTTTGCCTTTGGTCATTTCTACACATTTGGCACTTTTAGGGCATGTTTTGTTGACAGTCGGGCAGAGTCGATCATCTGTCTATTTAGGAACATTTTGTTTTAAGAAAGCCTGGGTCTGTGGTTCACACACTGCTATAGACAATCAATGTGGAAAATGTTTTAAGGGAATAACAAAGATTATAATTAACCTAGACAGTCAAGTTAGACATTGGCCACACCATCACATTTGACCATGTCTTCCGTGTCCCAGTGCCTCTTTGTTAATAATTGAATGAGCAATGAAAACCAGTGGACCACTCTCCATCCCTGTCCAGGAAGGAGAGGGGGAAGCACCAATGTGGAGCATCTTCCTCACAGACATGCCACCTCAGCAGCAGGGCTTCTGAGAAACCTGGGAAGGTTCTTTTACACCTGTCTCCTCTGGGTCTTGCTTGACATTGCAGTGACTACTATTTTTATATGCACAATTATGCAATGAAATAAACTATGAACTTATGTAATAAAAAAATGAAGAGTCAGTGTGCAATTCACAATTGATTCCTTACCTTGCCCTTGGCCTTGACTTTAATGGTACCTAATAGTCAAGGGGGTCTTTTCTGAGGATTCCAGGCTTGGCTTCGGAATCTTCAGCTTTGTCAGTACTTAGGTAATGGCTCTGTAGGTAGTTGCACCTAACTGATTGTAGTTTGTCCTGAATGATGTATGTAGTTCTTTTAGGAAATAATTTATAACTTTATACATATGGGTGAGTTGAGTTGTCTATATAGATGTCTTTGCAGCACCTTTGTCTGGTGTATGCAGAGGCCAGAAGAGGACACTGGATCCCAAAGAACTGTAGTAACCAGTGCTGCTATGTGTGGGCTGGGAATTGAACCTAGGTCTTCTGGGAGAGCAGCCAGTATTCTTACCCATGAAGCCATCTCTCCTGCCCCTCTTCTGACTGTTTAAATTAGTTGTTAAGTTAGCATACAAGGCACCCAGGTAATGGACTGGATGTTGACATTTCATACATCTGTGTCAGTGATCTTTGTTCTAATTCATTCCCTTCCCTCTCCATCCTCTTTTCTACAGGGTTTTCTTTCTTCTCCAAGCCCTCCCCTGCTTCCACTTTCACAACACATATGTATTTTTCCTTGCCAGATGAGAATCCTTCCTATATTTGCTTTCTGATGATATAAGGCTATGTGTGAAGTTATATCAAGGTGAACTGTATTCGGGAGATGGGCAGTGCTGGTATGGTGGCGGTGAGTCTTTGCGTGTGGTTTAGACACTGGTATGATTGATGGAGTCAATCACCTGGTGGTGTAGAAAGACTCCTGGGCTTTGAATGTGGAAGGTAATGAGTTGGAAAAATAGGATTTAAAGAACACCAGCTTCAATGTTCTATAAAACTTATTCTTCTAGAACACATTGTTCCTGGAGATTATGGGGTAGTTTTATGCCCTCCTTGCTTTATTTATTCGATCACGTTTCTTCTGAGCTGCTTTTGTAATGCTCTTTTCTTCCTCTCCCCTGCACTTCATCAGCTGGGTGACTGGAGAGGATGTGCTTTTCCAGGTATTTGATTTTAAAAATCAACTTTATTGAGGTATAATTTGCATATAATAAAAATGCACCCATTCTTATGGTTGAATGAGTTTCAAGAAACAGAGCCTGTCATGGACTCGTCAGCACAATGAAAATAGGAACTATTTTCCTTCAGAAAGTTCTCTGCAGCTCTCTGTAGTCATGCTTCCACGCCCGCCCACAGGCAGCCACAGATCTGTTTTTGGCTATTGTCAGAGTTGCCAGGCGTTCAACTTTAAGATACATCTTTCCTGTTCAACATCATCTGTTACCCCTTCTCCAAATCTCCTGCCATTGTCCTTTATAGATGGAGCCTTGAAGCCGCTCTTTGTGATCCCCCAGGAAGCCTACCTTTTTGCCCTACTTTCTCCAAGCCTCTCACTCTGTTGTCTTCTCATTCTCCTTCAGATGTTGCTCTTGATTCTTTTTCTGTTATGTAATCATCCTGTAGACTTGGTAGACTATAGACTTGGAAAGCCATAGACTAGGCAGATTATAGGTAAACTGTAAACTAGGCAAACTTTAGACTCTGTCTGCAAGCATTTGCCTTTGAAGTTTTTTTTTTCCAGAGTCAAAAACCTCACCTTCAAATTTGAACAATATTAACTTTTAGAAGCCCATTAGAGGTGGAGAAGAAAGCTTTTAAATTACAATTTGACAAGCCTTTAATGTCAATTACCACTACAGTCCATATATACACACAATCCATATATACACACCACACACACACACACACACACACACACACACACACACAAACTGGGAAAAATAAAACCACACATGACAGTGAATCTATTTTTCAAAATTGCCTTTGTTACAATACACAGTAATTTATGATAACTTGGTAATATTTTAAAATTTTAAATATTGTGGGTACATTTGGGTGATTATCAGAGCAAACAAGTTCTCATTGATTATCCTGTCTTAAAATTTCATATCCTAGAAACATTTGACTTTAGAAAGTGGGTTTTTCTTTAGGATGTGCCTGTATGAAGCCCTACTTTACTTCTCGAAGTAGGAGGGAACTACTTAGGAACACTGGTTTCAACCTATTTCAGCTGGCATCTAATTGGGTTTAGATGTTCAGAGACACATAGGGCTAAATATGTATTTAGAAGCTTTATAACAGTAAATGTTCTATAAGGACAGTCTTGCAGTGTACTTTTGTGTTTAAAAGTCTTCCAAGGTGTGAATCTCTAAGATTTTCCTCTGTCTCTATCCTCTCCATCTCTCTAAGCGACAGAAGTCAGACTCATTGATTTATTCTTTTTGAGTAATGTGTGGCTTCATTGTGCTTGAGACCCATGCCACGCATTCCTTAGAGCTTATTTGTGTGGTAGAAGCATCTATTCACTTGCTTCTGCAAATCTATTCTTGTGGGTAATCTTTCAAAGGGAGGATGCATTTGCAAGCCGCTCACAGGTCTGGTATGGAGCCAGCTACCCTGGTGTTTTCAGATTCCTTTCAGTGCCCTACCTGGGGCAACAACAGTGTGATTCACGAGGTTTCTTGGCTGCTTCTCATTCTTTCCAATCTCTGAATTCATGAATGGAAGTTGCTGTGATGTGATTAGTAGTAACTCAACAGTCTTACTGCTGTTTTTATCATATTTCCTGTTATATGATATATCAGTCAGGTGATACAATGTTGGTCCTCCAAGAACTCTCTCTTTGATAATCTATGTATAATACATGCACCAAAGCACATGATGACACACATACCATACACACCACATGTGCACCAAAACAAACACAGACACACACACACATATACACAGACACACAGGCACATACCAACATATACACACATGCCAAGAAATATACCACCAACCACCACCATCACCACCACCACCACCATCATCACCACCACCACCATCATCACCACCACCATATACAAAGCACTTCCTCCTCTTCACTCTTCTTTGTGCCTGCCTTCTTGCTTCCCTGGCACTTCATCCTCATCTGCTTCATTTCCCTCCGTCCTTACTCTTATCCTGCCCTCGCCTGTATGTTTCTCTGTAGAATGGAACTGTAGCAAAGACATGGAACTCTTCAGACTTTCCCCAAATACACAGGCAGAAGATTCGGTTAGAGGACACAATGCAAACATTACCTGATGGTATGAGTATATGTTTACATAAAGATGCTGAAGGAGAAGTTTTTAATATCCATGCTTCTTTCTTCCCCCAAACTCAGTCACAAGAGAGGAACTGAGGGGTTCTGTGACAGTGACAAGATACTGAGTGCATGAACCACGCTGCATTAAGACAATAAGAAGCAACAGCTTGAAATGTGAAACTTTCAGTGATGAGTCACATTGTCACCGTGCTATCTATCTTCAGATTTCTTCACAAAATGAAAAAGCAGTCATAATTATATTAACACATCTGGAAGATTTTGAAGGCAGAGAGATTAGGAGGAGTCAATTCAGGTCGAGACCTTTTTATTAAAAATTTCAAGCTCTTTAATGTAATAGGGAAAAAGTTTTGTGTCTCTTGTTTCTGTTTTGCCTGCTTCTAAAGAGCTGAGTCATCACTGGCCAGTACCTCAGCCTCTAGTCACTGCTTCCTGGCTCTCATTTTCCTTAGTTTGACGTTTGGCACTGAACTAATGACTTTGAGTTGACTTTGGTGTTTAACAGTTAGATTCAGTCATGAATGGTTTCCTTCATCCAAACATTATGCTTAGTTCTTGTATATGTTTAGTTAACAAATCCTTATCCTGCCCCTCTCCCCAGTTCAACTTTCAGCATAGAGAGATCAGCGTCTCAACGAGACCATCTCATGATTTAGTCTCTTGTGTCGTGAGGAGCATCTAGCATGTTTGCAGGGCAAACATAATGAGGACTGAAAATGAAAATCTAGAAGCTGCTTGGTCACTTCTCACTGAAGGAACACGAACACTTACAGAGGAAAGTGCATGTGGGGAGCGGGCGTGGCTACATGGGCCAAAGATGGCGCCCTGGCTCTGTGCTAAAGCCCCGTAACCTCGCTTGTTTACCTCAGTCTCAATCATGCACACATGTACCTAGTTTGAGATGTTAGTGCAAAATCTCTTGAGACCATTCTATCAGCCAACCCTACATGCTGCCTTGGATGTGTGCGTTTATGATTGGTTGGTGTGAGGTGACGTGAGTGAATGGAAGAGGATAAGTGTGGACATTCCCAGAGGAAGAGAGAGATTGATTGATGAAGATGATGAGATGGAGATGATTATTGGAGAGACTGAAGACTGACTGAGAACTGACTGACTGAAGCTGGGGAAGCTGCAAGAAACCTCCATAATAAAGAGAAGCGGCTGCAGCTGCTCTGAACCTGCCTTTTGAAGTTGGTGTCGTTTATTCCCACTCTCTGCTGGTCAGAGATTGGGCTGCGACAGGTGCAGAACCTCAGAGGACCTGATAGGGACTGGATACCATTGCCTGCTCAGTAACAGACGCTCCGTGGGTTTCACCAAGTTACTGCACCATTAGTGAGGCTTGCTTTCTTGTGTGTTCATTTTTAATCCCATTGGTTGATTCTGGGATGTGTTTTCCTTTATTGTCATTGGTTAAGAAAACCTGGCTTGCCTAGACAATTATGGTTTCTACCCATTGCACAGAGCTTTATGTACTGGGTCACCCTTGGGTGCTTAACTATTATAGCTTTCATGAATGTATTCAAAACAACAGAGTAAAATCAGACAAGGCTTGACCAGATAAGTATCCGTGATACTGACATATGGCTCATAGGAAAGACACGCTGTAATCAATTGCTAAGTTTAGAAAATAATCAATCAATACGATATATTTGTCAAGCAGAGATTTAAGGTGGAAAAAGATTTCTTTATGCTATTTGTTCTAACTCCATGTGTGAAGATGTACTATGACACCTAATCAATTAATATTGATCAGTGTGTATACCCTCTTATGGCAATTAGTAAATACTACTTTCAGAGAGCTGGTAGATTTATATCCTTCACTTTTCTATGAGAAAGATATTGAACAGAGAACCGAGGAATTAGCAAGGCCTGATAGGTCTTCAAATATTTTGCATTTATTAGCCATCCAAGCAGTGCCATGACCCTGGGGTATACTCTTCCACATCTTCCAGATGTGGGAAGCACAGACCTCCTCAAAACTGAAACACCTTGTTAAATTCCAGGCAGCTCTGAAAGCATAAAGCTGGAGTCTGGGTTCAGAGCTTGTCTCAGGAACCTGAAGTCACGTGCAATGCTTATTTTTCTCTTTTCTCCACAGCCTGCCTCCTGCCTGTCAGTCTGTCAGTCTGTCAGTCTGTCAGTCTGTCAGTCTGTCAGTCTGCCTGTCTGCCTGTCAGTCTGTCAGTCTGTCAGTCTGTGAGCCTGTCAGTCTGTCAGTCTGTGAGCCTGTCAGTCTGTCAGTCTGTCTGTCTGTCTGTTCCTCCCCCTCCCATTCTCCTTCCTCTCCCTCCCTCTCCCCTCCCACTCCCTTTCCTTCCCTGCCTCTCTCTCCTCCCTTGAGTTTTTGATAGGCTGACTCTGCATGGAAAACGTTTACCTTCCCTTCCCAGGTACATGTATGTTAGAATGGGAACAGATGTTTCCTATGAAAGATTCTTTCTAGAAAAAGAGGACATGAGAATGGTTTTGTTTTAGTATGGATAGACTGGGGTCTAGATGCCAGGCACAATCCTTTTTTCTATCTACAGTCTTTGGGATTCCAATGGCAGATGATTCTGAGCCAAAGCTGTCAAGGCTGTGTAATGTGATGGGTAGCATAGCTTCTGGGGCCTGGCAGAGAAAGGGCAGAGCTTTGAGGATCTGTTAACTCATAAAAGATAATCAGTGCTGCCATGCTAATCCCTTCTCTATTTATAGTCACGTGCGAACTAGGAAGAGGATTGAGCAGTTCACTGAATGGTGTACAAGATTAACTCCAAAGGCTGGAAGATGCCACAGCTCAGGCAGTGGTAGTACTTGCTGTACTTGCAGAGAAGCAGAACTCAGATCCCAGCACCCACATCAGGTGGTCCATAACCACCTGTCACTCTAACTCTCTTCTGGCTTCTATGAGCATCCTTACACACACATGCACATATACACAGACACACAATACATAGACACATACGTACATATAAATAAAAACATTTGAAAAATCTAAAAAAAAAAAAAAATAGGTGAACTAGAATCCTCCAATCTAGCTTGTAGTAGAGTTAGGACTGATATCCTCACCTTTAGTTATACTTTACATGTGAATGTAACCTAGATGGTGATGTTTGCAAGACAGGAGGAGTCTTGAGTAAGCAGAAATACTATAGTAGGATTCAGCAACAGCTTACACTCGCAACTCGGCTTGTGCAGCATAGAAACAAATCAGGTCCTTAGATGACTATTTGAGGAAACGGTGGAAACTGTAAAATGAGCAATAGTATGAATATATGCATCCACAACCCAAACTTATGGTGGAAAGCCACAGAGTGTGTGGAAAGAGATATTGCACAGGCGAGAGGAGAACCTCCTCACTCATCTAGCTATTCAGTTCATTGTAAAATGACTAGTTTGAAAAAAATCATCATAGCCATGGAAATTACTAAGTATTTTAAAACTTGAGTTATGTTAGCATGTGTGTGTGCTCACAAATGCTGGGTATACATGCAGAACTGTTGGCATTTCCAGACACAATTTTACTTCTTCACCCTGTCTATTCTCTGCAAAGCTGTCCTGAATGTACAGTCACTAGGTTCTCCATCTCTCTGGATTCTGGTTGAATTTGGCCACTTAGAAGCCCAAGTTGACAGTTGGAGGAAGGGAGAAACTGAGGTTGGCTTTTTTGTTTGTTTGTTTGTTTTAATGACCTTGTACTCTTGTTATGAACTTTCATAGGATACCCTAGATCTCTGGACCAAAGTTTGCTGTTTTGGGGGAGGGGTGGTGACTTTTCTCTATATGACTTTCTCTGAGTTCCAATAACTAATCTGTTCTTTTGCCCCTTTAGGTCTACACTTGATAATATAATAATAGCTCCAACTGTTCATAGCACTTAGTTTTTATCTTATGCAATATGTCATAGTTCTCAAACTTCAGTACATGTTGCCTGAAGGGATTGTTAAAACACATCGCTGAGCCTCGGTCCCAACACTTGTGATTTGCTTGGTCTGAATTGAGGCCCCTACGTCTATTTCTAACAAGTTTCTGGGTGTTGGCTGCTGCTGCCCCAGAGCCTTGTGACTTTCTTGTGCCTTGATTTCAGCTCATTAAATCAGTCCATTATTAAATTCCTTTTCCATTCTTCTAATTTGGGCATACCATCTGTTTAATACTGGGACCTCACCTAGCTCTCTTTCCCGTGTATCAAAAGTGGCCCTGGTAAACAGAACTAGAGTGGTATTCTGGAATTAATCTTGTTACATATTCAAACAGTAGAGTAGGGGAAAGTGAGGGATGGCCAGTTCATGGCATATCCTGCTCTTATAATTATTTACATTATCAGTGGTAATGTGATATAACCTGTAGAAGGAAAAGAAATGACTGAGATCTAGTAGCTGTAATAATAGCTTTTTTATCAATGGTAATGTATTTGCCTCTGTATTTTACTTGAATGAACAATGTGTGTGTGTGTGTGTGTGTGTGTGTGTGTGTGTGTGTGTGTGTGTTTGTGATAAGTGGGATACTTAGAATTATATGCGAAGGGTATAATGACAAGAGCACCCTGTTTTTAAAATATTTGCTCTTTGTGAAAAACACAAAATATGCTATGTTGGAGGTTTTTAAAAACATAATGTATTCAGGTAGGGTGGGATGGCTCAGCAGGTAAAAGTAGCTTAGGTGATACCATCTACGTGACCACTGAATTGGGCTATTCACTAGAGCTTGGCCAGATCACCAGTGGACACACAACTAAAGGCATGGATTTCACCTCCTCTTTAAATGATTTTCGATTATCCTTGAGATTGTATTTTAATTACAACATCTCTCCCTTCCATTTCCTTCCTCCAAGCCCTCCTATCTACCCCCCTCTCTCCTTTAAATTCATGACCTCTTCTTTCTTCATGAATTGTTATTGCATACATAGATGCAATACACATTCGCAAATGTAATCTGTTAAGTCCATATAATGTCACTTGAATTTATGTTTTCAGGGCAGGGTCTTCTTGAATCAATCATTAGCAGGTTGTCCAATAGTGATGGGTCATCCCCACTCCCCAGACCCTCCTCCATCCATGCCCGCTGTTGATGGCTAGTCCTTGTACAAACCCAGTGTGAACATCTGAAGCTGGTGTGAGTTTGGGATTGCAATGGTTGTGTCTTGCCCAGGGCATGTCAGTTCACAGCCTCTCTTCCCATTTTCTGGCCCTTATATTCCCCATCCCTTTTTGCAATGTTTTCTGAGCCTTACCTGGGGTGGTAGCAGGTGCTATAAATCTGTTTAGGGCTGAGGACTCATCCATCACTATTTTTAGCCATGAATATTTTGTATAGCCACAAGTCTCTCATTCATCATTTACTGGGGAGAGGCTTTTCTGAGAATAACGGTAGTGTACGTCTATGAGTTTAAATGTAAGTATTTGGAAGTCAGTTTGACACTATGCCAGTTTGCTAACTATCAGTATTCGATTCCTTGTCCGCTTACCCTGGGTCCATGTTCTTACTGGTCCTTACTGTGGGCTTTTAGCAGGTTTGTAGTACTAGGCACGGAATCTCTACTATGGAACCAGTCTCAAATCTAGGGAACAGTTACCCCCATAATGGTGATGCTACTATTACATAAGTGGGTGTATCTTGCCATCGAGTTCCCCCAACTTCCTGCAGCCTGAGTAGCACTGTTGGGACTGTGAAAGTTAGCCGGCAGGGAGGAAACTGGAAACTTCCAGATACATTCCATCTTGATTACACTATGCAATGCATTCAAAGTGTTCAGTGTTTCAATCATTGAGTCTTATTGTCTATTTCTCATGGGCAACTAAGATGAATGGCAAGAAACTATATTGTTTGGAGGAGATCTTTGGGGCTTCCCTCATCATCTTATAAATAGATACCTCTTTCTTTCTTTCTTTCTTTCTTTCTTTCTTTCTTTCTTTCTTTCTTTCTTTCTTTTGAAATTTTATGTTATTTCCATCATCTCTTTAATTCCTTCTTTTCTGGCTCTTGGTAACCACTGCTGTGTTACTTCAATGAGTTGAAACTATTTTAGATCCTCTAAGTGGTGGGATGGAGCAGCGCTCACCTGTCTCTCCAGGCTTCATTTTATTTAAGGTAATGCTCTCAAAGTCGATACATGTTGATGCAGATAGTACGGTTTCCAATTTATTTATTTATTTATTTATTTATTTATTTATGTTTATAATTTTATGTGTATGAGTGTTTTACCTGAATCCAGTCCATGCATCATGTGTATGCAGTGCCCATGGAGGCAGGAGAGGATGTTCGATGCCCAAGAAAAGAGTTACAAATGATTGTCAGCTACCATAAAAGTGATGGGAATCAAATCCAGGTCCTCTAGAAGAGCAGCCAGTGCTCTTAATGGCTGGGCCATCTCTCCAGCCCCTTCATCCATTTGAAGAGACTGAATAGTATTCTCCTGTGCCCAGAGGACACCATTCCTTTATCCATTCACCTGTTGTTGAAATCAAAATAGTTTGATTTCATGTTTTTATTGTTGTAAATAATACTTTGGTGAACACAGTGCAGATATTACTTTGATACACTGTTTTCATATATTTTGTCCATATAATCACTAGTGAAATTTCTGAAGTAGATGGTAGTTGTAGTTTGACCAAAACCTCCGTACTATTTTCTATTATTTCTGTGCTAATTTAAATTCCCACCATCTGTGTTCAAGGGCTCCCCTTTTCCACATCTTCTCTAACATTTATGACCTCTAGCCTTTTTGATAATGGCTATTCTAACAGGGACAAGGTAAAAATCTCATTGTGATTTTAAAGAAGCTTAATTGCAGAGTTCCCTAGTTCTTTCTTAAGACCCCAGGGAAGTTCAACAGAATAAAGGAAACATTTAAAACTGTGAGTATTCAGCATTATATTGTATATGCTATATATGAACAAGTTTATCTTTAAAAAATTGAAAAATCATTGTTTATAAGAAAAATATTTTTTTCTTTTAAATAAATACATATTTCGTAACCCGAGAACCCAGCTCTGTCATCTCTTGCTAACTAAATAGTGCCCAATTAGGGAGTTAGAATGATGTCCCAAGAGGTATAATTTAACCACCAAGAAAGTTCAAGACCTCATCAATCTATATTGACACGTAAAGATTACTGATAGCCCTTCCTGTCTATAAGCGTCTAACAGTACATTCACCTTGGATTTGGGGCTTAGTGTGTCATCAGAGGACTTGGGAGAGGCATTAGTAGACTATAAATACCTTAATGGAAGTCTGAACCCAATGATGACCTAGAGCTAATGAGGTAGAAATGCTTGAGATTATCTGACCTACTATGGAGAAAAGAATTCAAAATATCAAGGAAAAGAAAGTACAGAAATGGAGTAACCTATTTAGGAATACCAGGGCATGAAGGCAATGGCAGCTCTCTGAGTGCTTCTGTAGTTTCTATTCTCTCTGGGAAGGAGATTGTCCATTCTGTTATAGAAGAACAGATTCCCGGATCCCAATAAAGCTTTTGAGATAAAGACACTAGTTGCCAGCCCTTCTTGTTACTAGCAAGATGTCTCATTTTTCAATTTGCCATCGGTGTGGGACTTGCCCTTGCAAAGATCTAGGAGAGTGGTTTTCTGCCTTTTTTTTTTATGGTGGAAACTCTTTATTAAGCCTTACTCTGTGTCATATCCATTTTGATCATTTAGGAGAACTTAGGTTGTAGGGCTGGAGAGATGGCTCAGAAGTTCAGAGCATATATTTCTCTTATAGAGGACTGGAGTTTGCTTCCCAGAACCTATGTCAAGGGGATCATTACCACTTCTAACTCCAGCCCCAGGGGGATCTGACGACCTTTTTGGAATGTGCACATGGTGGACATTGATCTCTGACAATCATCAACTCTACATTTATGATAGAACAGATATTATACTAGGTCTTAAGGCTGAGAAGCTGTGCTGGTTGGTTTCGTGCTATAGTCATCTGAAAGGAGAGAATCTTAATTGAGCAAATGTCTTCCTAAGTTCTGACTGTATACCATTTTCTTAATTAGTGATTGATGGGGAAGGGTCCAGCCCATTGTGGGTCATACCACACCTGGGCTGGTGGTCCTGGGTCCTAAGAGAAAGCAGGTTGAACAAGCTATAGGAAGCAAGCCAGTGAGCAGCACTCCTCCATGGCATCTGCTTCAACTCTTGCCTCCACATTCCTGTCCTTTCTGAGTCTTGTTCTAACTTTCTTCAATGATGAACAATGATATAAAAGTATAAACCAAATAAACCCTTTCCTTCCCAAGTTGCTTTTGGTCATAGTGCTTCATTGTAGCAAGAAAAACCCTAACTAGGACAGAAGCCATATTAACTATGCAATTTAAGAATGAAATACACATATCCTACACCTGTGCTGCCAGGTACAAGTAGGCAGAATTGTATTGTGGCATGCCTAGATATGTGTTTCCTTAATGTTTCTGGCTATAAGCCAATTCAAATCTCAGGTACTCCCCTTAGCCTTCCCATGTATATTTTCATGGGAATATATAGATGTATATTTTCTGTGTACATACAGATGTATGTTTTCCTTTTCCTTAAGACATAATTAACTATGTTCCTGTGACATGCTAATAGAAAAAAGAAAATGATCTTGATTTATGGTTGGATCTCCAAGATACACTGAGACTCCCTGCAATTGGGTAGGTGTACACCTTTCTGTGGAGTGACTTTGGAAACCAGTGGGAAAAACAAATTTTCATTGAAAAGTTTCCCAGAAAACTAGAATGTCTGTACACCAAGGGAAAGGTATATTTGGAATTTCTCAGTTCTTGGACTCTGACCACAAAGTTAAAGTGATCCTTGGAGACTTTAAATGCTATGCTGGTACCACTAAAAGTAGAGATGTATAGAAATCACTTGTTTTTGCTCATTGAGATGGGGTCTCCTATGTAGACCAGATTGTCCTCAAACTGATGGCTATCCACCTGCTTCTGCCTCCCAAGTGCTGGATTGCAGGTATACCTCACTGTACCCTGGCTATGGAAATCTTGGTGTAAGTGTTCATGTTCAAAATCTCACATTAATTCTCACTCCTCAAATGTGTAATGCATATAGATATTGTTAGTAACTGGTAGAAACATGCTGATTTCATGATGCATGTAATGAAGTCTATAATGATAAGAAGGATGAATATGAATATATATGAGTATTTGAATATTAATATAGTCATATATAGGTATTAATTAGATGGTGGTGCTTACTGCTCATGTGGTTCCAGTTATCCTTTCTTTGTGGGTGCAGACAAATACATGCCCCCGCGGAAAATACTTGATTTTCTATTTCCACTGCAAAGGAGAAATGAGCACTTGGCATTTACAAGGCAGGGACAGCGGTGTGTGTTTACAGGTTTTATTGTAGGTAATCCACAGCCAAATCATGGAGACACTGTAATCTGTTACAATCGGTAAACACATATACTGCTGTACATGTTTGATGGGATTTGGGGATTTGAACATTTGCTCGTTGAGTGGGCTCTAAGGCGGCCAGTTTGAGTGAAGTCAGAAGACCGGCCTGACATAGTAGGTCCTCTCTGAAAAGCAAACTTTTCTCCCTCATGAGTTTCATGACTCAGTAGAATTAAAGTGTTGGAAAAATACATGATGGACAGATATTTGGGATATCTGGCAAAGGCTGAAAGGAGGCTCATGCCACAGGCTTTTGCTCTACAGAACAACTTTTCTTCACCCCAAAGCAGCTTTTCTGGCTTGTTTCTGGCCTCTAATGCAGCCAGCATATTTACATGATTATAAGACACACGGCAAGCGTGTGACACTTCACTGTTAGAAGGTGAGTGATCCATTCTATGAATGTTAGTCAGCATCTCTCGCCAGCTCCTTTGTCACTTATTCAAACATTCCGTGTTAATCACTTAATCAGGGTGGCTGACCAGGGATGAGGAAGGGCTTTACAGTAGGGCTTTTTCCTTACCAGGCTAGTTTGGGTTCAACAGTTTTCTGGGTATCCAACTTGCCAAGATCAGGGACCAACACAGAACTCTTGATACAACATTGTTCTCATGGATGATCCAACAGCTCTGACTCAAATTAGATGAACTCTTCTCATTAGGGAAGAGGAGGATTTTTGTCCCCCCCCCAAAAAAACCCCAAACAAAAAGCCAACATAGAATTTGAATAATATTCTTTTCCTTAATGCGCTTCTATAATTTTTGGATATATGAAATGTATTCATCTTCTTGATATACCCATAAATTGTCCTCAATTAATGAACTTTCTTACTTAGTAGCCACAAGCCTCTAGTATTTACCATGTGTATAACATACAAGATAGTGGGCTTAATAGAATAGTGGGAAGGCCTTTTAAATGCTCGACTGAGAGATTACTGGTGAAACTGTCAGACTGAAGTGCATTCATGTATTGACCTCACATCAGTGTTATTTCTTAGGACAAAAATATGCTAGAACTTAGTGATGTTTTTATTTTCTAGGAACTTCTTCATTAAAATAATATACTTTCTATGGAGTGGTAATCTTACAGGATTGTTTGATCATTTTTGGAAATGTTGGGCCCCACCTCCAAATGTCACAGTGTTATGACCCTCACACCATAACTAATTGTAATTGGTAGCCCTGCATATGTATAGTTGTCTTAGTTAGGGTTTTGATGGCTGTGAAGAGACTATGACCAAGACAACTCTTATAAATATAGGTTCAGAGGTTCAGTCTATTATCATCATGATAGCGGGAAGCATGGCAGCATCCAGGCCATGCCACCGGAGGAAGCTGAGAGTTCTATATCTTGTTCCAAAGGCAAACAGGGGAAAACTGAATCTCTTATGCAGCTAGGAGGAGGGTCTCAAAGCCCACACCACAGTGACACACTTCCTTCAATAGGGCCACATCTCCTAATAGAGCTGCTCCCTGGGCCAAGCATATTCAAACCACCACAATAGTACACAATGATTTTTCCAAGCCTCATTGCATAGCATTACTTATCGCCATCTGAAGTGGAATTGTAAACATACAGAGAAGCATATTAAAAAAATAATAAAACGATAGAGCCACAGACATACGTTCTCTAACTGCACCTCATTTTATCCATCTTAGTTATTTTCATCAGGCTGATGAAAATACACACGGAAACACATAGGCCCTTAGCAGCAGCTTCAAGACTTGGCTTAACTGCCCGGTATTGATTTCATTTGTGGTTTCAGCTGTGGGAGGCTGAGTGCATTAGAGTTGTGTGAGGGGTCTGACACTAAAGAAATTGAAGATTTTATTTACTCTTAATAAACATATCTTGGTTTATCTATAAATTGGTCTCAGCTATTATCTCATAGGAGCTCCTGGAGCACAAATGATCTCTGCCTTACCTTCACACATGATTCCATTTCAGAATCCCAGGTGACTCCCTGGAGCTAGCTTAGAATGTATGTGTCCATCTTACTATGCACTGACAGCTTTTCTATAGCTGCTAGTGCTCCTCTATTCTGAGACGAAGTTGTGGAATTCGTAGCTCCTGACCTCTCTCTTAGTTTATCCTCAGTCTTATTTTCTCCCCCATGAGATGTTTGTTACTTTTTTTCTTTAAAGTGTTTTTATTTATAACTTAAGAGAAATATTTAAATATGTGTTTTCTCACAGATGTTGGGCATTTATTTAGTGATCATGAAAAGAAGACAATATTCCATCTCTAAAGTTACATTAAAAAGAAGGCAACTCTCTATAAGATCTAGGCAGTATGGTCACTTAAAGAAGACCTACACAATGATATCCCTAGTAAACATGCCATGGGGATAGGGAAAATTTCACAAGGCTCTACCCCCAGAACAAGAGTTACAGGGAATCAATGGCTGCTGAGAGGGAGACCCAATCTTCTTTAGGGATGAGAATCCTTATAGGTTATCCAGTCCCAAGCTGTAAAGCCTAAAACATGCACGTAAGAGCAACACTAGATGAACTCAATAGGATACACACATATATACCTATAATATATATCCCATACACACACATGTGTATCCTATACATTTATATAGCCTATATATGCATGTATATGTTACATATATGTATATATCCTATATATCTACTTTCTCCATATGTATATATATCTATATACACATAAACACACATACACACACACATATATACAAAAACATATGTAACAATAATAACTAAAGATGAGCAGTTGAATTTTAGAGGGCATCCAAGGTTCATGGGAGGAGTTGGAGGGGAGAGAAGAAAGGAGGTGATGGAAATGGTGTTAGTATAATACTCAAGTATGAAATTCTAGACAGAATAAAAATGTTTAAATTAAAAGAAGCATCTAGAGTTCAGTCTGTCTCTGACTGTCTCTCTAATTCTCTCTATCTCTAGTTCTCTCTGTCTTTCTCTTTATGTCTCTCTCTCTCCTCCTCTGTCTCTCTAACTCTGTGTTTCTGTCTCTCTATCTCTCTCTGTCTTTTTAGCTCTCTCTGTGTCTCTCTGTCTCACTCTCTCTCTCTCTACATCCTACTCAAGTTCATTTCAGAGGTGGTGCATTTTTAATGTTAGGACTTGCGGGGGTGAGTTATGACATTAACGGAGTCACTTAATTCAACCAAAACTCCCAGTGGCATTACCTTTTCAGCAATCCTGCTAAAGTAAGAGAACATTCTATTTCTCTAATTTGCCTGAGCTGTATAGCACAGTCATTAGCGAGCAGAATTAGAACTGCACCTACCAATTACTGAACAAAAATTAGAGCTGTAAATAATGCACAGCATCTTGCTCTAATCCAATGGCTCTATCTGCTTATCTTCCCACAGACTAAAGGCTGATAAGTTATATATTTAAAACAGTAATGATGAGCACCTGTTACTATTTGGAATTAAACATTCATAAATGAAATGAGTACTTTCCTCCCCAGGAAAAAGATTATTGAAATCAATTTAACTGGCAATGTCTTAAATCTTTTGAATTCCTATCTCAGGGGATGAACTAGGAGACTCTTTCCTATAATTATTTCAATGTAAATTTTAGGTGTCTGATGAATTTATGTGTTTGATTTAGCAGTGAGGTTAGTTCTATCTGTCCACTCCTGTTCCTCTTAAAAAATACCCAAACATTTCATTTTTTAAAAATGTTGACCAAAGAATTAATGTTGTTTAAAAATATTCAATAAGGAGGATCCAGCAGGCAGAATGAAACACACACAAATGTTACCGAGAGGGTTAATTTGGTGTTCTTGGATACATTTTAAACTTCAAATTCTTGGATGACTGCACATGTATAATTACCCTGAGATTGTGCAAACATTGTCTTTACCTCTTACACACTTATCTCTTTTGTTGTATTACTGCTACTATGTATATTTTAAATCTATAAATGTTGAGTGACTTATTTTTTTCAAGAAGCACCTACTGGGTGTTCATGGAACACCACGCTGTGGGAGAGGGTAGCATGGGGGAAGGAGAAAGGCAAGACCCCACCCTCTGTAGGTGAGAGGAAAATCATCCAAGCAGAATCAGTAACCTTGGCTTGGGTTAGAATAGCCTTCAGGGGATTCTTCAGTGCGGTCCATTTACCGTGTTCAGGGCCAGCTGGATGAAGGACATTTAACTTGTGTAATTTAGAAGAGTAACATGTCCTGGCCATAAATAATCTTTAAGTTTCTGAACTACTTAGAAATACGAGATAATATCAAGTGAGGGAGTACATTATAAGAAGTGTTTATTAAATGAAACAAAATTAATTACATTCTGTCCTGTAATAAAAATTGACATTCACTGATGGATACAATTTAAACTGATTTTTATCTTTAAGCTTTATAGATTTTACTTTACTTGGGCTCCTTCGAATCACCTTCTAAGAGGGCTTTTGAAGGAGTTTTCCTTAAAAATGCCATGCTGGAAAAATACAATTTGAAAAAAAAGTCTTCCTGATCAAGATTAGAAACTTTATTTTCAGGAATAATTATTTTATATAGCCTAATGTCATCAAGAAAATAGGTATTTAAATCTTTTCAATTTAGAGAACTGTTGTTAGTTGTGTCTATTCTCAACCTATTCATTCTCTGTAGAAATTTATATTATTGAATATTCTACAGCGTAATTGTTAATTCCTTTTGGTGTTGAGTGGGGAAGGAAGAGTTTGAATGCTGTTGATAACTTCCAGTGCTCTTTATCTCAGCAAGACCTTAGAGTTACTGAGAACATTAACCGGTACATGCTAACCAGGCCTTTTACACTGACATTCAGAAATGTGTCTCTGTGACACATTTATATTTTCAGGTGAATATTTATATTTATATATTATATTTATATATTTATATATACACTATATTTTTTATAATTTAATTATAATTTTTTATAATTTATATAGTATATTTATATTTCCAGGTGAGCCTAAGATATCAGATTACTGACTCTTTTGTTACATGATCCTTATGCTAAATAAAACTAAGTTAAGTTTTTATGATGTCAGGTATTCATGCATCAGCTCTGGTTCTTAAATTATGGTCTCAGTGTAGCTCTTCAAAAAAAACTGCCAGTGAGCCTTTTCTAGATAGACAAATGGGAAGGAAATGTGTTGGAGTTGGAAGAGCTAAGATAGTGCATTGTTTCATAGTCAAGGTTGTCAGATAATACAGCATACTAGAATCACAGTCCTTGTCACCTTACAGCAAATACGGAAGGCTGCCTGAATTCTAATTTTACTTCTATTACTTATGGAAATTTCATAACTTTGGTAGCTATTATGAAGAGACTATGGTAACGTAGAGTTCTCTGTCCTTGCACGCTCTTTTAACTGATCTTTAGATATGTGTGATAGATGGTTACATAGAATATTGAATCTCACAGTGTCAGGTACATAAACTGTGGAGGATTAAATGAGGGGAGGATGTACTGTTTGTGTGTTTATAAAGGTAGATTTGAGAATAACTTTGAACAGGTCACAGGAAACGAGAAAGATTAACTAAAGATAAATCATTGTTAGCAAGAACAGCAAGGAGTTCTTGGGAGAAGAGGAAAGCTTTATAAATGAGTGGGTAAGCAAGTGCTGTCAAGACTCACTAAAAACCGGTGGACCATGCAAGGTTGCCCATCTTTCATGTCAAGGTTGCTGTTTCGGTCCTACAGTAGTCAGTTATCTTTTGTCTTTCCTTTTTACCATGTAGGCCATGCTGGCACCTCCAACTGCTCTACAAATGGCTGTAACTATTATATTTGGAGAGCTCAAAGTGGCCTAATCATTGTTTATATATTATTACCCTTTCATATTTTCTTTATACATATATTTTATGAAGTAGACATTACCATTTAGAAAAGAAGAAACCAACACTTGGACAGATTTATTATATAGCCAAAAGGGGCCAGAAACATGACTTGGTCTGTGTACTCTGAAATTCTTTTCAACCCTGTTTTTTTTCTACAGTCTGTCACAGCACATGCTAAATTGTATGTTGAAAGGGAAGGAATTCTTGTAAACTCGGTATATCAGCTCATCATTAGCAGATAAGAAAACACAGACATATCTGTAATGAACATAGAAGCAAAAGTTCTCAACAAAATGCCAGCAGATTGAATCCAAGGGCACAATCTAAAAAGGAACTCTCTGGAAGCCAGTAAGGGTCAGTGTCTGCAAATCAATAAGATACAAATAAATTGCAGTTACAAAATGGAGGACAAAAATAATGTGATTATCTCAATATATGGGGGAAAGGCATGTGGTAGAATTCAGTAAGTCTTCATGAGAAGAACTGAACAAATTGGGTATAGAAGCAACATAAGAAGGCTGTCCACAACAAGCCCAAGTCAAAGACCATACTGAATGAGAAAAAGTAACTAGTACAGACATCATGGTGATCAGCACAGAGGTTCCATGGAAAACCTGAAATAAACTCGCTAGATGATTCAGTCCCCCCACTTCTGGATATATACCCAAAGGAAACAAAATCCTTATATCAAGGGGGAATTGTGATTCCCATGTTTACTTCAGTGCTCTTCCCAATAGCCAAGACAAGCAATCAACTGGGGTATACGTTGACAAATTAGTGCATTAAAAATTATATATATGTGCAATATTATATATAAACAATTGATATTCATGAGAATTTACTATTTGGAGCAAAATGGGTGACTTTTGAGGACATATGCTAATAAATCTGCAAAATGACATGCATATACTGTATCACTTCTTTCATATGGGGGCGGTGTACTTAAAGGTCATTGGGAACCCAGAAGGGTGATGCTTTTAGGAAGGGTTTGTGGGAGAAGGTTACAGGGACAGAGGCTAAACACAGATAAGTAGAAGCTCATTCATCATTACATCATGGCAGAGTGACTATAGTTCATAACCTATTGTGTAGTTTATAAATGAGTAAATTGGAAAGCCTCTAAGCATAATGTAATAAAGGGATGTAAATGATGGTTTATTTTGATGAGCACGCATCAGCAGTGACTTGTGTTGAAATGACGTACGTCTTACAAACATGCATAACCGTTGGAATCAAAATAAAATTTAAATGTGAGTCTGTGAGATGGCTCAGTGGGTTAAAGCCCAATGACTTTAGTTCTATCCCT
This sequence comes from Mus minutoides, assembly GCA_902729485.2. Taxonomy (NCBI): domain Eukaryota; kingdom Metazoa; phylum Chordata; class Mammalia; order Rodentia; family Muridae; genus Mus; species Mus minutoides. Next base: position 58,133 of record LR753863.1, read on the forward strand.
AGGACCCACATTGGGGGAGGAGAGAGCTAAGCTTTGCAAGTTGTCCTCTGACCTCCATGTGTGTGCTGTGGCACAGGGAGACCGTCACCCCTCCAACATTAAGTAAATAGGGCTTAAAGGTCTTAAATGTTTGAGACTAGAAATGCTAACTACCGTGATTTTGATTACTATGAATATATTATATATATTGAAAGAATACACTGTACCCTTTATATATCTACACTTGCAATAATAATAAAGAACAAATTAATGAGTCCCAAATGTGACTTATAAATCACTGTGTCACAGCTCACAAATCAATTAGTTGAACAGTATTTTTGAAATCTTTGAGACATATAGTAAGTAGATAAAGAAGACTAGTGGGTGGTGGGGTCCCCAGTCTTGGAAGTCAGGCAGGGTATTAACTGGTACTGTTAACTACCCCTTTCCCACAACTATTACAGTTTTCCCGTGTTCCACTCTCTTATTGCACACATGTTGCTGTTACCAGCTGTCTCTGGAGTAAGACCTCAAGTTCAGAGTCTGGTTGCTGTGGTGAAAGAAACTGTCACATCTGCTACCTCAGCTTGGGAATGAGCATTTCAGAAGGTCTTAAGAATGAAATTCAGACAGTATCATCATTTTGCCTATTTCATTAAATTATCGATCATATGTGGTTGTGTGTTTTACCGTCCCCATAAAGATAACATAATTATCAGCTGGGCCGGCACTCACCTGCAGCCTCGGCACTTGGGAGGTAGGGGGGGGCACCATTTGAAAGGGGAGCCACGCAGCAACACTGTTTGTAAGACAGAAGGAAAGAAAGAATAAAGGCTACATAATTACTGATGATTGCACTTACTCCATAGAGGAGAATGAACTTAAAAAAAAAATTGAAATGGGGTCTGTCCTTGAACTTGCTGTCTCCTGCCTCAACTATTGTGTCACTATGCCTGTCTCTCTCTCTCTCCTACTTCCCCTCTCCCCCTCTCTTCCCCCCTTTTCTGTGTTGGAGAAAATCTCACAGCCTGTTATGTACTAGGCAAGTGATCTACCACTCAGCAACATCTCCAGCTTCCAGACTGTCCTCTCATTATTGACAATCTTTTAAATTACTTTTACTTCTCCCTCCCTCTCTCTCCCTCTCTCTCTCTCTCTCTCTCTCTCTCTCTGTGTGTGAGTGAGTGTGTGTGTGTAAAGGCACATGTATGCTTATGTGAAGGTCAGAGGACAACTCTTGAGAGTCCATTTTTTCAATTCTCCTTGTCAGATCCTGGGACAGAACTCAGGTTGTCAGGCCCGCACACAGCACCTCTAACAGCTGAGCCATTTCTCCAGTCTTAGAATTGGTATGTTGTCTTAAATCTCAGACTTTTATTTGAATATAGTTTAATTTACTCCTGGAAATAACACTAATGTTTGTTTTTAAGAAGCTGTGTTTTTTTTTCCTGAATAATTGTTGATATATTTTAATGTACAGGATACCTTAATTTTCTATAACCAAGATTGCAAATGTGCTATATTACTAGATCTGAAATTGCATTCTTTCACACAAATTATAAGCTAAGCCAAACATGAGGAAATATTTATGGTTTGGAAATATAGTGACATGAGGTATTATTCTTAACTATACTCAAGGCTTTTGGGGATCATTTTTCTCTAATTGAAAAATGGAAATAGGAAATAACTTTCATAGGAATGTTATTCATCTTTTGAATGCAATTATCAGAATTTGAAAGTTCTTGTAAGCAACTTATAAACATACCACAAAACACTCATCTGAGCATGAGAATTAGCACCTTTATGCTACAGGTGTTGCTTGTGAAGTCATAGTTTTACAAACTTTGGGAACAGAAAATCTTTTGGGCTATCATATAAAAGTAATGCAGAGAAGCATATGCATTCATGGATGTTTACAGTTAATATATTTTGCTGAAAATACATTTACATACCGGGGTGGAATTGATGGGCTGAATGCTCACATGTGGTAAGGGTCTGTAATGAAGCAGAAACCTACCTGGTAGGCATGCATTGCAGTGTTTCTTAACACGGTTACAGAATCTTTGGAGGTTTCAGTGAATGAAGATACCATCGCTCTAAAAACCATTCAGAGTTCATAATAGCGTCTTGGATTGATATTATCTTCTTAAGAACGAAGACAGAAGCCGATGGTTAAGAACGCTTGCCTCTCGCACAGGGTCTGGATTCAGTTCCTATCACCTACAGGGATGCTCACAACGATCTGCAACTCTGCACCAGGAGATCCAGCGTCCTCTTCTGGCCTCTCTAGATACTTGAGACACCCTGTGCTAAGAGGGCTTTAGAATTTGGGAGTTATAAGATTAAATATCTCACAGACTATATCCTTGTAAATTTTACCTGGCATCTTACAGTCTTAGATTTTGTGACCTGCTCATACTTCTTTTTATCTGTAAAGGAGAGAAATTTCTTGAGAATTTAATAGGATAATTTCTGAGAAGTTCTGTCATATGGTGATGTTCAGTGCACTTTAAAATTCGTGCTGGCTGTGACCTGACATTTTTCCTCTGTCCTCTCTTTCTTACCTTTTCACATCAGCATCCTTTACCTATGCCTCTTTCGTAACTAGCAATGCAGACCTGAGTCGCAGAATTCTCCGCAGCAGTGGGCGGGCAAGGCACCTAGAAACACAGTAGCTCTTGCTGATGTGTACCTGTTACTTAAAAAATGCTTTGTGTGATAACTTACAAATTAATGAAGTTGTTAAGAGAAATGAAAGCAATTGGTATATAGGTTAGGTACGAGACTGAGGAAGGGTATATCTATCCGGCTATCACAGAAGCAAACAAAAGTAAGCCCACAACTTTAAATTTTGAGAAAAATAAGGTTTTTACATCAGTTGCAGATTAATGCCCTGTTCTTCTAAACTTGTGTACCTCTGGGTTGTAATAATTTAAGCTAGTGGTTAATGTAAAATTAATTTATACAAATAAAGAGCTATATTCCATTTTTGGAATGTTTTACAGTAGCAGAAAAATTAGATGATTTTTAAATGTCAATTCATAGTTTGGTAAGAAGGAATAGTTTTTTTAAAATAGTAGGTTGCTGCAAATTACACAGTGTCGGAGGCAGACACCAGTTATTATTATACTAGACACTGTGTTTACTATATGTGAACCGTTCTGCTCAGAGGTTTACATGAGCTAAGTAATATGTTAACCTTATAAAAATGCACATTTTATTATCCTTATTTGAAAGAAGAAGAAATTCTTGTTTGGAGAAATAATGAGATTTTTCTAAATGGTATACACTCTAGTAAATGTCAGAGTCGTGGTATGAATCAAGAGCTCTTAGGCTCTATAGCCCACGTTCATACTCCACACAGATGCATATAAAAATAGCAATATTTAGTCCCCATTTGAAGAGCTGTCACGGAAAACCTCTTGTTCTTTGTAGGCTTGAGGGCTACCAAGGTTTATCTGCTGGTTCCTTTCTCTCTAGAAGCAGACAAATGTCTTCATTTGCTACCTGGGATAATAGACTCAGGCCCTGCTTGTACCAACATATTTCTGTACCAAAGCCAGCGTATACATTTGGTGCTGATTGAAAAAAAAAAAGGCACACTATGTTTGGCCCAGACCATTAATTTTAAAGTGCCCAGAGTCCGTGGAAGTCCGGAGTAGCTAGAGCACTCTCTGCTATTCTAAAAAGACACTAAAGTCTTATTCCTTGTTATAAAAAACAAATCTGTTTTTCCCTTTTACCAAGCTCTGTCACTATAAAAGGCATTCCAATTGATTGCCTGGTGCTTTTTCTTATTTTGCATTGAGCCCTGCATCAGAATGCCATTATGATCAAATCTGGAGTATTTATAGGAACAAAACACAGTCCTTGCCTGCAGAAATCTTCTTGTAAACAGGCATTAAATATGAAAGCGAATTCCTAGGCTACCAATAATTAACTTTAAATAATTGAATTAATATGAACATTTACATTTTTTATAGAGCCGATTTTCTCATTTCCTTTCTGCTCATTTCATACTTTACAAAACAAGTGTTACTTAAAGAATATTCACCATAATTCTTTAGCCTGTTCCCTTGGCCGTTCCGTCTTTTGCCTGCTTGGTAATTTCTCAGTTTTGCACTGTGAATTTAAGTAAACAGCGGCAGGAGGAAGTCGCCTACTTCCTGGTTCTGTTTTGTGACAATGTTTAGCCCAATGCTGTTGCCCTTTCTTAGATATCCAATTATATATATATATATATATATATATATATATATATATATATATATATATATATATATATATCCAAACAATATTCTACATTTCTTTGAGCCTCATTTCATTTATCTTAAAAAAAATGTGAGGCTCACAGAGGGTTTCTGAGATACTTTAGCTAGTTCTGTGGTTTCATAAGGGAATAAGAAATACTATTTTTCCTCTACCCTTTTATATGTTCTTAGCTGGGACTTCTTTTGAAGGAAGATTACCATAAGGCTCAATAACATGCCATCACTTTCTATGTACACGGGAAACAACTTAGAGGAGTAGCTACAGCCATGGGCCCATCAGGGTTGGTTGATTCCAGGACCTCCAAGGATAGCAGTACCCCAACCCCCCAGTTCTTCACAGAGTATGATATATACATATAACCTCCATGAATCTCCCATGTACTTAAATCATGTTTACATGTAATGATGCTATGTGACTGCTATGCAAGTAGTTGTTAAATTGTTTTATTTTTTTAAGGGAATAATAAAGTCTGTGTTTACTATTGACAAAATCATTGACCCCCACCCACAATTTTTGACTCAGTGTCAGTTGAATGTGTGATGAAGAAGCTCGGGATGAGGGGAGGCAGGCATGAACCTTGAGAGTGGATTTCAAGGATGCTTTGACTCTATAGATTGTGTGGTTTCTGCTAAACCACCAACCAAAGAGTATACATGGAGGGATGCCTGGCTCTAGATACATATGTAGCAGAGGATGGCTTTATCTGACATCAATGGGAGGGGAGCCCCTTGGTTCTGTTGAGGTTTGATGCCCCAGCATAGGAGGAGCCTAGGGCGATGAGGTGGGAGTGTGTGAGTGGGTGGAGGAGCACCCTCATAGAGGCAAAGGGGAGGGGGGAAAAGGGGGATGAGATGGGGGATTGTGAACGGGTAACCAGGAAGGGGGATATCATTTGAAATGTAAACAAATAAAATGATTAATAAAAAGTAAAAAACAAACAAACAAACAAACAAAATAGAAGGCTTGGTTAAGGGGATAGAACAAGGCTGGGGGTACAGCTTAGTGGTAGCTTTGGTCCCTAGCATGTGTAAAGCTTTGGGGCTGTTCCTCAGCATTGGTAAGGGGGACAAAGAGACGAGCAGGAGATGAACTGGAAAATAATAATGAAGCTTGTGATACAGTGTTAAGCTAGTGTCACCTCTATTGATCCCCTTTAGTGACTTGGTACGGCATTCCTCTTTGAGACACTATTACTTGTGGGGATATAAGTTACTTAAACAAAAGAGGAACGTTTCAGAATTTGAATCTTCACTTTCTCCAGAGAATTAGTTCAATATACCTTTATGCTAATGAGACATAGTTGGGACAATTTTTAGTCCTTTTTACGATGGTGCACCTATGTCCTACCAAAACCATGAGTTTCAGATAATGACATGCAACTTCTGAATTTTTCATTCCCATTAAAAAGTCACACCTTTCCCTATCTCTATGCATTATTATCATGTTTTTTTTTAAAGGAATGCATTTACTTCCTACCACTGATTTAAGTTTATGCTATTGACATTTATTTGGCGAAGCCATCAAATGCTTGCTATACATAATGTTAGAGGATTGATGATGAAATTTCAACATTTATTTATGTTCCTGGGTTCTACAACAAGGGCTACGGCTCCAGGGTTCCCAGGGGTCCGACTTGGCATCTGCCTCCAAGAGCCAGTTGAAGAAATTGGTGGTGGTGAGGGCAGAAATGGATTTTTATTCTGTGTGATTGTATAAGGGAAGAGAAAGAGAGATCTAACGATGTCTTTGGGGAAATGGCAATAGGAGTTCCGAGGTTTTGCTTTAAATTCAGTATACATTTATGAAATTGTCAAAGAATAGAATACCATTTAAACCATCTCTGATTGGGCATGGTTTGTAAGTGCCTACAACTTAACAGTAAATCGTGGCACAGGTGAAGAACACAGTTTGACATTTTATGGAACGAGTTTGGAGAAAAAAAGTTTTAGTTCACACAAGCAGGCGGTGTCTGTCATCCAGGCTATGGTCTGGTTAATCATCACTATCTCAGGATGGTTGGGTAGGATATGTTAAAGAGGAGGAAGCCACTGTCTGGGGACAGGTTCAGTTTTGATTCTTGTCATAAGATGTTCACCAACTAGACCAGCTCTTGGAATTCAAGGCTTTTCACAGGAGAGAATGACTGAGAGCAAAAGACAAGTCAGAAAGGGAAGGCTGGGTTTGGATACGAAATGTGGCCTTTTTAGGCTCATGTGCTGAGAGGTGATTGGATCAGGAAGGAGTTAAAGCATCCACAGGTCAGCTCATTGGAAAACTCCTATGTAGAAAGAGGTATTCTAAGGGGTGCCTCCTTGAGGATTGTGGGTTGCTGGGAGGTGGGTAGGGCAGCATGCTCCTGAAGAGAGTGTTTTAGCGTCATGCCCCTGTCTCCTCACCACATTGAGGCAAGCAGGTTTGTTTGGTTGTCTTCCCCTTACCATGGTAACTTCTGCTCAAGAACAGTGGAGCCCAGCAATGTCTAAAACTCTGATCCCAAATAAGCTTTTTCTCTTTACTTACTTCATACATTTGACACCAGTAATGCAAGGCTAGCTAAGGCAGATGGTGCTAGTTCCTCCAGGTGGCAATCACTGGAAGATTCTAAGGGATACTCTTTTGGGCTGTAACTGGACAGCGTAAAAATGTGGTAGTTGGTGAGTCATTGGTTCTAATATACTTTGAAATATTGGAAATACCCTAGTTACTTCAACTTACTTGGAAAGACAGACTTCAGCTTTAGGCCAATGATCCTTCAACAATTGACAGTCTGTATGTAGAATTGAGCTGTAATTAGATCTAAAGCATAAGGTAGCAAAGGAGATAGGTGTGAAAGAAAAAGGCAGAAACGCCAAGCTTTACCCTGTCTTTTGTTACCCATCGGACATTTCTAGGCCAAAAGGGAGAGTAACTCCTTTCAACAAAAGTGGCCTCTAAGACTTATGAGAGTTATTTTTTAAAGCCTTTAAACACGATTCTTTCTTGGAAATTCAAGACCATTTTGAGCTCTACATTTTATTTCCTGTACATTGTATATATCACATTGTTGATTAAATGATATCTTTGTGATGGGAACATGTCATATTACTGACTGGCCTGTGTAATTTCCCTGTGATGTCATAGCGTAAAGTTATTTTTAATGTTTCCTAGTACACATTTTTAGGATTTATAGATATTCATGGTATTTATAAAATGGTAATTTGAATTAAAAACGTCTTAGTCTAAAGTATTAAAACTATAAATGAAATAGAAGAAAATTAGGTAAACACCTATATGGAGGTGTTTTGTTACAGGCCTTGTAGCAAGGGTTTAGGATATGTCTGCTCTGACAGCCAAGTAATGATATAATGGTTTTAACACTCTAGAATATTCTCAGCTGAATTAGGCCACCAGGGACTCTACACGTTTATTGCAATATAGTCTCAATTGGTTATAAGACTGTGAACAACAGAGGCAGGCGGATTTCTGAGTTCGAGGCCAGCCTGGTCTACAAAGTGAGTTCCAGGACAGCCAGGGCTATACAGAGAAACCCTGTCTCAAAAAACCAAAAAAAAAAAAAAAAAAAAAAAAGACTGTGAACTTCCTCTCTCAGATGGGCTTTTGTAGCTGGGCCATGCTCTGAGTACAAATACTACTCTGATTACTTCATAGCCACTGCTCGCTTCAGATAACAAGTGATTATACATTCAGCTCCATCAAATACATCTTTAATTAGACTTTGTTCAAGTAAGTTTCTCCCAACGAGTGCTGATTGGCCATTATCAAAACATTCAAATTCTTTTTTTTAATTTGTTTTAGAACTTGATGGTAAGAAAGGTTAAAAAATATTCAAATTGTGTTCAAGTATTAAAGTACCTGGAGTAAGTATTCTTGCTTCTAAGATGGTGATTTTGGACAAAATAATACTTATTTGACTTCATAACTTCTGTTGCTTTCATTGGAAAGTCAATTATTTTTAAAGACACCTCTTCATTCTCCATTAAATCAATTCATTGCTAAATGTAACCCAAAATTACAACTTTGGAAAAGCACCATTGAAGTAGCAGTAAAATATCTGTTTTATTTATTTATTTATTTATTTTTAAAGTTCAAATTAATTTTTTCACTGTCCTGGAAATTAACCAAAAACCAACCTCAAGGAAAACATGAAACTTCTGTAAGACTGAGCTTTTTAATTTTAGCTTGCTTTATTTAAACCCCTTTCTCCCCAAGTCTGTAGCAACCTTATAAGCCAACAGTCTTGCAACCGTAGTAGCTGTCTGGGTTCTTGAGAGAAACAAAACAAACAGGTATTATAAAAAGACAAGGTTTGCAAGACTGACTTATAGGATAGGGGCTCGCAAGTCCAGCAATGGTTGTCTGGACATTGGCCAGGCTGAGAACCTGGTAGCTGCCCAGTCCGTGAAGCTGGATGCTTCAGTAGCTCCAATCTGGCACGAATGGTCTGGACGTCTGGACCACTCCTGGAGAGCTGCTGGCCTTTGGTTCACATTTGAAGACTGAAGAATCTGGGTTCCTGTGGGGAGCGGGCATGGCCGCATGGGCCAAAGATGGCGCTTGGCTCTATGCCAGGCCCTGTGACCTATGGCACCTGGCTTTATGCCAGGCCCTGTGACCTCGCTTGTTTATCCCAGTCTCAGTCATGTGCAGTAAAAGCAGCACGTGTAACTCGTTGGAGAGGTTAGCACAACATCTCGCGATACCATTCTATCAGCCAATCCTGCATGCTGCCTTGGACATGTGCGTCTATGATTGGGTGGTGTGAGGTGACATGAGTGAATGGAAGAGGATAAGTTGTGGGCAGTCCCAGAGGATTAAAGGATTGATGATTGATGATTGAGGATGCCTGGAGGATGATCGATGAAGAAGGAGAAAGCTGGGAAAGCTGTGAGAAACCTCCAAATAAAGAGAAGCGGCTGCAGCTGCTCTGAACCTGCCTTGGCATGAGTGTCACTTATTCCCACGTCTCTGCTGGACAGATATTGGGGTTGTGACAATTGGTGGCCTGTATGAGGAAGCGACATTTTGGTGCTTACTGGAAATCCCCTCACCCACTGGCCTACCCGGTTTGCCTTAGTTGACTCTAGACTGGAGAGCACCTATCACACAGTTACAGAAGCACACAAGCATCCCTAAGAGCGAATGACTTTATAATTGTCCCCCAAGCCCCGAGATCACTGTATAAATTAATAATTATAAAATTATGCCTGCCAGCTCACAGAAATGTTGCTGTTAGTATCACAACGGGTCGCATAGAATGGAAGAACTGCAGAATTAGGACTACTCTATAACCATATTTCTTAGGTTTGACCACAAATGCTCAAATAACATGAGAAAAAAAAAACCCAAAAACAATAAACCAAACCAGATTTCACCACAACGAAGAAGCTACTTTAATCACATGATACGGCGAGGGAGTGACATGACAGCCCACAAAATGGGAGAAAAATAATGGCGGACTTTCTCCTGATTACATATAGAATTAAAAAAAAATTCTAATAAGATGACATTGTTTGTTTGTTTGTTTTTTCTCTTTCGAAGAATATATACAAGTGGCCCCAAAGCCCATAGAAAGGTGTTGAACATCATTAGTGATTAGGGGAATGCAGGAGGGGCTGCTTGTTCATTTGCTACTCCCAGGTCTGTCTGTCACCAGGAAGCTAGGGATACCTCAGAGAGGACTGTTGAGGGGAAGGATGCAGGCTTAGTTAGCCACGGCCTGGGTCTGACACCTACAGACACACACACACACACACACACACACACACACACACACAGAGAGAGAGAGAGAGAGAGAGAGAGACAGACAGACAGACAGACAGACAGACACAGACACAGAGATACAGACACAGAGACACAGAGAGACATACAGAGAAAGAGATTGCTGTGGGATCATGGGAGGAGAGCTCCTTACTGTGCAGGGTCTCCCTCAGAGGCATATGCACCTTATATTTTTCTCATTCTAGAACATAGAAATCGATCCTGACCTCCTGGGTCTTATCAGCAAGGTATTGCTTTTCAGCCACTTCCCTGTCAGAGCACTGTCCATGTTTTCTGTTAGTGGATGCCCAGAAGTAAAGAATAAGGAGGGCGTTACACTTCCTGCTGTCCCCTAAAGGTTACCAGTTGTTCTAGCTCTGTGAGTCTAGAGCTGATGTTAATCACTGAGATGCGGTGGTTTTCTTTGCTATTTGGAAAACAAATGCCGAAGGCAACTGTAAGGAGTGCCACCAGACACTAAGGCAGTGATTGTGAAGGAGACAGGAGGATGACTGTCACCAAGGAAGCAGAGATGCTGCAGTCCTCATACCTGAGACAGGACATTGCTTCGCTACTTTGTAAAACCAGACACGTCTCTTAGCAGTTCTGTTTCCAGGAGTGAACCCATGATTAGAACATGGGGAGTGAGGGATTGGGGGTGGGGGTGAGGATGGAGGGTGGGCGTGGGGGGTGGGGGGAGTGTTGGGGATTTAGCTCAGTTAGTAGAGCGATTGCCTAGTAAGCAAAAGGCCCTGGGTTCTGTCCTAAGCTCTGAAACCCGCCTCAAGCCTCCCCAACCCTCCCCCCCCCCCCGAAATAATAGGATTAGAGTTCGGGAACCACATAAAAGCTTGCACGTGAATATTCATAGCAAGAGTACTTATAATATCCAGTGTCACTCAGTAGATAAATACGCAAATCTAATATAGCATGTTCATAAAACAGACCATTATTTGGCAGTAAAAATGAATAAGAGCCAGAGCCACCAAGCTCACGAGCGTGAGCTCAATCCTGATACTCATAGCGTGGAAGGAGAGAGTTGACTCAAACAAGTTGACATTTGACCTTCACATGGGCCCTCTGGCCTCTGCACACATTCCCGGCATGTAAACACGCCACAGAAATAAAATTTAAAAAGTATTCTTACATACCATGACACATTGGTGTTTTGAAATGTGCTTGAAGGAAGAAGCCAGTCACAAAAGATCATGTGTAACATGATTCTATTTTTATAACATACCCAAGCGGGCAAATCTCTACAGATATGGGGTATTTATCATAGTGTTTTGTACTTCATGCTAATATCTTTGAAACTCCACAGCTAGGCCGTGGTTTCTTGAACATAGGAACATTTTTGTATGGCCAGCGTTAACAGTGTCTGACATGCAGTTGTTGATTCAGTGTATAATTATAAACTTTAGTTTAATCAGCATTGGACCAAGTTGGTTAAGAGATACAGCAAAATTCATTTCTAATAGAAAGTAGGAGTTAAAATTTTCATTATGAAAGCCTTTTTTTCCTCTTTAATTTTTTTATGTGATAATAATGTGAAAACTTTTTATTTGCGCAGTAAAGGGTGCCAGTAATAGCATTAAGATAAAATGTGCTATTTAATTTTATGTTTTCTATTGGTGATAAGGGGAAACCATGAACTATTATTCAGACTTAGGGTAAAGACTGGAATGTGATGAATACTACAGTATCCTTTGGTGGATGAATGAATATGAACTTGAAAATCAGAATCAAAGATCGTTTCCCCCGGGAAAGCATTCTCTTTGTTTAACTGAAAGTACCCTCTGAGGAGCAGGATGGAGTGACTTTGGTTCATCTGACTTATGGTTTATTTACATTCAGAACAAGAGAGAGTTGACTATGTATCAATTATTCACGATCAGCCATTAAACAATGAATAATTGTTCCCTCAGGAATTGTTCATGGTGTATGACAGTAGTCATCTGTGAAATTGAAGTATATTGGAAAAGCAATTTTTATTTCATATAAACTTTATTCAAAAGGAGTCCCTGCTGAATTATAAATAAAGATATCAGTAAATCGAGAAAGATCCCGCAGATCAGAAGGAAAATTCTGAATTAAGTAGTGGCTCTCCAGACTTCATCCTTGCTTACTGGTCTCTTCTTCAGCTTTGCACTCAAATCAATTCCTCCAGGCACTCAGAAGAATAAGTAGTAAGCCCCCAAGGTGCTTGTATATTTTATGCTTCGTAAGGGTGCTGTGCAAGGGACCCCAGAGCACTTGCAGCTGGACTGAGGCTGCGAGACACAATGAGTTACGCAGAGGAGGTAACAAATGACACACCACATGTAGAGAATGCCCAAGTGAACATTTCTTGCTAGACAATAAATTCTAAAATTCTGAGCAGTTCTTCACCGCTGCCACTGGGCGCCTGATTTAGTTGAGCCTGACCCTCTGATTAAATCATTCAGGGGATTGGAAACCAACCAACCAACCAACCAACCAACAAAACCCCACTTAAACGGCTTTCTGCTTTCTCCTTAATAGGAAAGATGGTGAGTTTAAATTTGTGATGAATAAAAAAAATGCAAAAGACTATGATACAAACAGGAAAGGTACAAAAATGTTTAAGACTGGTGTATTTCTTAGAAGCAATCATTAATATCTCCCAACCAAAAAAAAGCCCAGGACCATATGGGTTTAGTGCAGAGTTCTATTAGCCTTTCAAAGAAGACCTAATTCCAACTCTACTCAAACTACTCCACAAAATAGAAACAGAAAGTACTCTTCTACCCAATTCATTCTATGAAGCCACAATTACTCTGATACCTAAACCACACAAAGATCCAACAAAGAAAGAGAACTTAAGACCAATTTCCCTTATGAATATTGATGCAAAAATACTCAATAAAATCCTCACAAACTACATCTAAGAACACATCAAAACGATCATCCAACATGACGAAGTAGGCTTCATCTCGGGGATGCAGGGATGGTTTAATATATGGAAATCCATTAACATAATCCACTATATAAACAAACTCAAAGACAAAAATCACATGATCATTTTGTTTGATGCTGAGAAAGCATTTGACAGAATCCAACACTCCTTCATGGTAAAAGCCATTCAAGGCCCATACTTAAACATAATAAAAGCAATATACAGCAAACCAGTAGCCAACATCAAAGTAAATGGGGAGAAACTTGAGGCAATCCCCCTAAAATTGGGACTAGACAAGGCTGCCCACTTTCTCCCTTCCTATTCAATATAGTACTTGAAGTCCTAGCCAGAGCAATTTGACAACAGAAGGAGATCAAGGGGATACAAATTGGAAAGGAAGAAGTCAAAATATCACTGTATGCAGATGATATGATAGTATATATAAGGGACCCTAAAAGTTCCACCATAGAACTGCTAAACCTGATAAACAGCTTCAGTGCAGTAGCTGGATATTACATTAACTCAAACAAATCAATGACCTTTCTCTACACAAAGGATAAATGGGCTAAGAAAGAAATTAGGGAAACAACACCCTTCACAATAGTCACAAATAATATAAAATACCTTGGTGTGACTCTAACTAAGGAAGTGAAAGATCTGTATGATAAGAACTTCAAGTCCCTGAAGAAAGAAATAGAAGATCTCAGAAGATGAAAAGATCTCCCATGCTCATGGATTGGCAGGATTAATATAGTCAAAATGGCTATTATGCCGAAAGCAATCTACAGATTCAATGCAATCCCCATCAAAATTTCAACTCAATTCTTCACTGAGTTAGAAAGAGCAATTTGCAAATTCATCTGGAATAACAAAAAACCTAGGATAGCAAAAACTATTCTCAACAATAAAAGAACCTCTGGGGGAATCACCATGCCTGACCTCAAGCTATACTACAGAGCAATTGTGATAAAAACTGCATGATACTGGTACAGTGACAGACAGATAGATCAATGGAATAGAATTGAAGACCCAGAAATGAACCCATAAACCTATGGTCTCTTGATCTTTGACAAGGGAGCTAAAACCATCCAGTGGAAAAAAGACAGCATTTTCAACAAATGGTGTTGGCACAACTGGCAGTTATCATGCAGAAGAATGCGAGTTGATCCATTCTAATCTCCTTGTACAAAGCTCAAGTCTAAGTGGATTAAAGACCTCCACATAAAACCTCTATGAAATTTATAGAGGAGAATGTGGGGAAAAGCCTTGAAGATACGGGCACAGGGGAAAAAATCCTAAACAGAACAGCAATGGCTTGTGCTGGAAGATCAAGAATTGACAAATGGGACCTCATAAAATCGCAAAGCTTCTGTAGGGCAAAAGATACTGTCAATAAGACAAAAAGGCCACCAACAGATTGGGAAAGAATTTTTACTAATCCTAAATCTGATAGGGGGCTAATATCCAATATATACAAAGAGCTCAAGAAGCTGAACTCCAGAAATTCAAATAACCTCATTAAAAATGGGGTGCAGAGCTAAACAAAGAATTCTCAACTGAGGAATACCAAAGGGCTGAGAAGCACTTGAAAAAATGTTCAACATCCTTAATCATCAGGGAAATGCAAATCAAAACAACCCTGAGATTCCACCTCACACCAGTCAGAATGGCGAGGATCAAAAATTCAGGTGACAGCAGATGCTGGCAAGGATGTGGAGAAAGAGGAACACTCCTCCATTGCTGGTGGGATTGCAAGCTGGTACAACCATTCTGGAAATCAGTCTGGCGTTTCCTCAGAAAACTGGACATAATACTACCACTAGATCAAGCAATACCTCTCCTGGGCATATACCAAGAAGATGTTCCAACTGGTAATAAGGACACATTCTCCACTATATTCATAGCAGTCCTATTTATAATAGCCAGAAGCTGGAAAGATCCCAGATGTCTCTCAACAAAGGAATGGATACAGAAAATGTGGTACATATACACCCTGGAGTACTACTCAGCTATTAAAAATGAATTTATAAAATTCTTGGGCAAATGGATGTATCTGGAGGATATCATCTTTAGTAAGGTAACCCAATCACAAAAGAAGTCACTTGATATGCACTCACTGAGAAGTGGATATTAGCCCAGAAACCTAGAATACCTAAGATACAACTCCCAAAACACAAGAAAATCAAGAAGGAAGACCAACAAGTGGATATTTTATTCCTCCATAGATAGGGAATAAAATACCCATAGAAGGAGTTGCAGAGGCAAAGAATGGAGCTAAGATGAAATGATGGACCATCCAGAGACTGCCCCACCCAGGGGGCCATCTCATAATCAGCCACCAAACCCAAACACTATTGCATATGCCAACAAGATTTTGCTGAAGGGACCCTGATATAGCTGTCTCCTGTGAGGCTTTACCAGTGCCTGGCAAATACAGAAGTGGATGTTCACAGTCATCTATAGGATGGAACACAGGGCCCCCAATATAGGAGCTAGAGAAAGTACCCAAGAGCTGAAGGGGTCTGCAACCCTATAGGTGGAAAAACAATATGAACTAATCAGTACCCCCAGAGCTTGTGTCTCTAGCTGCATATGTAACAGAAGATGGCTTAGGAAGAGAGGCCTCTTGGTCTAGCAAACTTTATATGCCCCAGTATAGGGGAATGCCAGGACCAAGAAGTGGGAATGAGTGGGTAGGAGAGCAGGGCGGGGGGAGGATATAGGCGACTTTGGGGATAGTATTTGAAATGTAAATGAAGAAAATATCTAATAAAAAAAACCAAAAACAAACAAAAACCCTCCAAAAACAACAACAAAAGAAATAAAAAAACTGGTGTACTTCTATAGTGTTAAATTATTAAACAGGTTTTACACAGCTAAGTGATATCACAACTTTGAGGAACTTTTATTGGGGAATGATAAATAAATAATATTGTCCATAAACGAGAATTTTCCTGTTTGAATTCTCCTCCTAGGTTTGACTGTTTCCGTTCGCCCTCACCTCTCCCAGTTCCCTGTATTAACTCAAGGGTATCACCAGGGAATTGAATTAAATGCTTTTAAAAAATTTAAATATAGTATCTTATTTTTTGGAGGATTTTATACATGCATATAATGTATTTCAATCACATCCAGTCCACATTGTCCCTTCCAACTTCAGGGCACCTCCCACGTCCCCTTCCCAGCTTCATTACCCCCCCCACCCCGTGTTAAAATGAGCCACTGCGTGCAGTCAGTGTTTCCCAAGAGCGTGACATCCTTGGCTCAGGCACGATTGACCTATGGGCACCTCCCACGTCCCCTTCCCAGCTTCATTACCCCCCACCCCATCTTAAAATGAGCCACTGCGTGCAGTCAATGTTTCCCAAGAGCGTGACATCCTTGGCTCAGGCACGATTGACCTATCAGGGATCACATCCCTAAAGAAAACTGATTTTCCCTCCCCTAGAAGTCATCAGCTGTCAGTGACTTCTCAGCTGCTGCTAGGCACACGTGACAGTCCTCTCTTTGTCTGGGAACATCAACGAGGCTCTGTGTGCAGATCTCTTGGAGACAGTCGCATCTGCTTTGAGTTTACTAGTTCATCGATCACGTGATGGCTCGAAGACCGTTTCTCCTCATTCATCCCTGACTTCTGATTTGTACAGCCTTTCTGCCCACTCTTCTGAGATGTTCCCCAAGCCTTAGGAGTAAAGAGGGGGAGCTGTCATATAAGTATCCCCTTTAACTTAACTTTATTGTATTCTATTGTTTTAAGATAGGATCTCACTATGCAGCTCAGAGCGAACTTTAGCTTGTGGCTCTCGTGTTTCAGCGTACTGAGTGCTGGCATTACAGCCACATGCCATCATCTTTCCTGAAAATCTTGGTTTTCTCTTTGGTCTGACTAGAGCTAGCTAGCTGTGTAGACTTGAGCAACATCATCATTTAAAGTTCATAGATATAGGAAGTTAGCCTTAATGATTATATGGCTCTTTCTAAGCATTAGTAATTATCATTATCTATCTCAACTAAAAGCCTGGTCTTACTTATCATTGAGTAGACTCTAGGGCCCGTGACTAACTCAACATATTTGGTACAATGTAGGCTGCTGAAGGATGTCATTTATTTTGCGTGAGTCCCAGATGTCAGCTTTTCTAATTACTGCTTCCGAATCTAATAGCTCAGGGCTTAACACCTCTTTGCATTTTCCAGAAATAGACTTAATACATCAGTGAGCAATGTCCACCAGGCTGAAAGTATTTTTTAGAGGAAAGCCTTTCACCTTGAACACTCCATGATTAAGACACGTTAGCACTCACCACCCACCCTGCTAAGGGTGTTTTTCCTCCCGTGTTTGAGCGAGCGGCACCCTGAAGACCCCATTCACCACTCACTGTGCCACGGGTGCTCAAGCTGGCAGTCTGATTAGAAACGTGTTTGTGAGTAAGGACAGACTATTTGGGGTCAACTCTAGAATCTTCTTGTATTTTTTTTCACGACGAACATGTGTGTTATATGTATTCCTTAAACTAGAATCTTCTTGTATTATTTTTCACGATGAACATGTGTGTTATATGTATTCCTTAAACTTTTATGTAAACATTTCCAACATATACAAATTGTAATTCAATGAATTTTTGTGTACCCATGACATACCTTCAACAAGTCATTGCTCATTTTATTTTGTTTTTAAATCCACTTCATATCCCACATGCTATTGTGAAGACAGCCCAAATATTATGGTCATCTTGTCAGTAATATTTCAACTGAACATAATCTTATAGCTTATATATTTATCATATTTTGTATACCAAATATTTGTCTCTATTATTATTTTAACACACAAATAACACAGACATGTAACAGTTTATTTAACAGCTGTTCTTTTGTTAAGTTTTGATTTCTGCTTTTACACCTTAAAAACAATCCCATACAGGGACACTTCTGTCCAGATGTTTATTTTGATGTCTGATTGGTTTTTTTGTGTATTGAAGCTGTGAGGAATCACGTCTTATAGATTATTGTAACAACTCCTACCTGGTAACTCTTTTAAAGCCTTTGACACCTAGTTTTAAAATGCCTAATTTTTGCCTGTGTTCGTGTGTGACAATGTAGGCACGTAGGTGGCAGAGGGCAATGGCGGATGTTTTTGTCTCTGCCTTGTCTGAGGAAGAGTCTCTCTTGCTATTTGCCTCTGTGTTGTGTCCCCAGGCTAGGTAGCCTGTGGGCTTCTGGGAATTTCGCTCCTTCCATCTGTTTCCCATCTCACTGTAGGAATGATGGTCTTTTTTTTTTAATTTTTAAAATCTTTTTAAAAAAGATTTATTTTATTTATTATAAGTACATTGTAGCTGTCTTCATACACCAGAAGAGGGAATCAGGTCTTGTTACAGATGGTTGTGAGCCCCAATGTGGCTGCTGGGAGTTGATCAGGACCTCTAGAAGAGAAGTCAATGCTCTTAATGGCTGAGTCATCCCTCCAGCCCAGGATCACTGCTCTTATAAACATATGCTACCATGTCTGTCTTTGACACGGGAATCCTGGGATCTGAATTTAGGTTGTCCAGATTTACATGGTAAACACTTTCAATGATGAACTACACTCCCTTGCCTGATACCTGATTTTGAAGCCCAACAAGAATGCTTTTCAATCAGATTGAAAATAATTTCAGAGATTAAAAAATACTTTTAACTTTATTTGACACATCCCTGCGTGTATATAATATATGTTGATCATAAGCACCCACATTCCCCTCTCTTCTGCTCCCAACACTCCTCAAAGTCTTCTCAAGAAGTCCTTCCACGTCTATTTCTGTCTCTTTAAAAGTTATGACCCACTGAATTTAATTAGAGTTATCATATGTTCATGAGTCTGGGGTTAAAAGACAATGAGTGGAAATGAATTCTGATAAATGGTGGAGTTAGCTCACTGTTTATCAAGCAGTAGTGGTTTGGCTTAGGGTATAGAGGTTTACTGAACCCCTCTTAGAAAAGCCTATAATTACACAAAGGAACAGCAAAGGGGTTGACCAGAAAATTGGCCTTAATAAGATAAGATTCATCACAGGTCAGAAACTTCAACAAGTAATTAAGATGTT
This sequence comes from Mus minutoides, assembly GCA_902729485.2. Lineage (NCBI taxonomy): Eukaryota > Metazoa > Chordata > Mammalia > Rodentia > Muridae > Mus > Mus minutoides. The sequence continues at coordinate 77,135 of LR753863.1, forward strand.
CCAGTACTGTAAAAATTATGAGGATTAAATTTTCCTTCACTGTTCTTCAGATATTCTCTTCTGTTGAAATGGTTTGAATTTCACAACTACAAATTAATCAAGTATTGATTTTGCCTATGACTTTTAACAGAATGGACATTTAAAAAATTGCAAACTCTTGTTCTTGAAATAAAGTGGGTCATTTAGGATTGTGTGTGTGTGTGTGTGTGTGTGTGTGTGTGTGTGTGTGTGCCCTCAGCTTCCACCTGGTTTGAGATAGCCTCTCTCCTGTTTAGTGCTATATTTACCAGTTTATCTGGCTGCTTCCACCTCCCATCTCCCCAGAGAGGTGTGCTAGGATAACAGACACATGCGCTATGGTGTCCTGCCTTTAACAAGGGTTCTGCAGATCTGAATTCAGGTTCTAGGCTTATGTAACATGTGCTTTACCCAGTGAGGTATCTCTTTAACCCGGTGGACCACGGCATGTCTGAACGTTTGGGGTGACCTTAGTGACATAGAACACTTCAGTATTATACAACTAAAGGTACTTTTGTTTAGTGGTTAACCTTCCCGGAGAGGTTCTAGAAGAAATCTGAAGTCTTGACAAAATGTAGGGAGAAAGCAAAATCTCAATGAATAAAGATTGGAGGATGGGTTAGTAAATATTCCTGTTAGCTTGCTCTTCATGAAATATGAGCTCTTATTTGCTAGTTTGAGGCTCAGCACGACGTTGTCTTTGGCTATGTAAACAACCGACTGGTTGGTTTCCCTCTTTGTGATTCATAAGCAGCGTGGCTGGACCTGAGGGGAATGTAGCTTTGGTCCTGTTTGGGTAATGACCAACACTCGTGCAACCTAGTGTGACCCTTGGAGTCTTTCACCTCTCTGTGGCACTCTAAGACTTCGAGTCTTTGTCAGCCTATGCTGACTTGTTCTTCGACAATCTGATGAGTGTTTTCATATCTAGCCAGGCCGTGACTGCCCAAGTTGTCAGGACAAGTGACAGAGAGGCAGTCTTGTTTGGGCTCAGATCTGTGTAATTTTAAAATGAAGTAATTAGAGGGGAGTGGAACAGGGAAGAAAGATTGTCGGGCATCAATTCCCAAGAACCTTGCCACCTCTTTGATTTCCACCTGATCTGCAGTTGGCAGGCTGATAAAGCTGCAGGCTGTACCTTCCCTGGGTAGACCCAGCTACAGAATTTATGTAATACTGAAGGTAGACTCTCCTAGTATACACAACTTAGAGAAGAAAGACGACCGGTTGAATTCCTTATGATTGTGCTTTTAGGTTGGCTTACGTTTCTGATCCTGAGAGGTGCTAATGAAAGTATGAATCCTTACCTATTCTTCGTGTTTTACACACTGGGCATAGTGGCTACATACGGCTGAGACTTGGGGATTTCCTCTACTGCTCCGAAGGAGGTGATATGGCTTCATTATGGATTAGTGTCACACACGAAAGCTCAAACAGTAGAGGATTTGAGAGCAAAATCAGTCCTCAGGCACCCTTTTGTATTGACTTTAATGGAAGTCGCAGGAGTAATTTGGTTGCTAATATTCCTTCAGTGACTAGCTTTCCAGAGTTCGCTTAATACAGAGTGCATTTTTATGCTTGTGGTTTTTTTTTTTTTGAAGCTTAAAATGACCCTTATATTAGATTTTAAATTCCCTCCAAAGTTGTTCCAAGAACTAAAATGTTAGACTCAATCTTTGCTCCTTTGCAATTAGTATAGTAACTTGCACACCACTTTTAGCATCATGGTGCTCTGTAAGTCATCTGGTTAATGGGTTTCCTTTCCCAGTGTTTTACCAGAGCATAGCAATTAGAACACAGAATAGGCACCAGGGGACTTTTCTTGGAGCTTGCATTTGGTTCTAGGGAAACGTTCTCTCACTCTGGTTTTGTCAGTGGTGGCACACGCCTTTAATTCCAACACTTGGGAGACAGAGGCAGGCGGATTTCTAAGTTCCAGGCCAGCTTGATCTACAGAGTGAGTTCCAGGACAGTCAGGACTACACAGAGAAACCCTGTCTTGAAAAACCAAAACCAAACCAAACCAGACCAAACCAGAACAACACCCCCCTCTAAAAAAAATCCAAAACCCCAAAAAACAAAACATGTCCTTTATAGTTAGGGGAATTAAAGATTCTTCACTTCAAAGGAGCAACACATCAAAAACATGAATAGATGTGTTTGTCTAAATAGATTCTGGAAAATAATTTTTAATTTTTGCAGAGGTAGGGACAGTGGTGGAAAAAAAATTAAAAAAACAGGCCAGGTTCTGTATTTTCAGCTTTCCCTGACAAACATGAGCGGTGTAAATTACCCAGCTGTTCTTCCTCTGGATGGATTCTGTGGTATCCGAGCGATTTATAGGTCTGGAGTGCAGCTGCCGAAAGCCATTTATTCTCGGTTCTGTATTAAATCCGTCATATACAAATACATTAGCATCCAGTACAGACCTCAGGGGCTTAGTGTGTTTTTTTTCCTTCCTTCTGAATCTCTGTCTTGCAAATATTTGTAAGATCTAGCAGATCATCACCGCCCCCCCCCCCATTACTAAGCTGATAGGTACTTTTAGGAGGTGTGCATTTAGTATTTGCAGGTAGAAGTGTGTAAAGTTCACTAGTTTATGGATACAAAAGGGGCAGTCCATGAGTTCCTGCTGTGCTCATTTTGATCATGCTGATTTAGTGAATTGAAACTTCCAGTTCCGGTCCTTGTCCGTGGTGATGTCTGCCAATTGAAAATATTCTCCTTTAGGAAACTTAATTTTTCTTATTGAGGGGGAGGTAAGCTCCCATTTGGAAAGGGAGGGGGGTTCATGTCTATAAAAGTGTTTTTTTTTTCTGTTTTTACTTGAAGATCCACATAAATAAATAGAAACCATTTTGATCAATAATTTAAAATCTCGAGCCTACAGAGACCAGTGTGAGTCTGGCTGGCTTATGAGTTTTCTGAAGCACCTTGATGGTATTCATAAAACACTGATGCTAACTTGAAAATGTATGCATTGCTTGAAAATGTAGCCATTGTTTTCTAATATCCTTGTCTGGAATTTTTAATTGAAAATAATTTTTTTTCATACAGTATATTCTGAGTGTGGTTTCCCCTCCCCAGTCTTCTCCTAGATCCTGTCTGTCTCCTACCCATCCGAATCCACACTCTACCTTTCTGTCTCTCATTAGAAAACAAGCAGGCATCTAAAAAAATAATAAAACGAGCTAAAGAAAAGCAAATGGTATTTTCTCTTTTTTTATTTATTAAGTGAAGCATGGCTCATACCTGTTAATACTTTCCATATCTAATTTGGATTATTTTTCTTGATAGTAAATCTTGATGTCACTTGTTGGAGGCCCTCTGCAGGAACAAGTGCTCTTAACTTCTGAGCTGCCCCTCTAGCCCAGTATACTGCTTCAAATTTCTTTGTTATTATAGCTTCATGGACTTATTTTAGAGATCACCAAGGAATGTATCAATATGAAATATGGAGCCATAAAAATCGTAAACTCTTTTTTTTTAATTTAATTTTTTTTCAACTTTTATTAGATATTTTCTTCATTTACATTTCAAGTGTTATCCAGAAAGTTCCCTATACCCTCCCCCTCCCGGCCCTGCTCCCCTACCCATCCGTTCCCACCCCTTGGCTCCGGTGTT
>LR753863.1:80876-104095 GCA_902729485.2 Mus minutoides
ACTAGGCCATCCTCTTCTATATATGCAGCTAGAGACACGAGCCCAGGGGGTACTAGTTAGTTCATGGTTATTCTTCCACCTATAGGGTTGAAGACCCCTTCAGCTCCTTGGGTACTTTCTCTAGCTCCTTCTTCCTTGGGAACCCTGTGTTCCATCTAATAGCTGACCGTGAGCTTCCACCTCCATGTTTGCCAGGCATGGTGACCTTTAAGCCATCGAGAAGCAGGAAGAAAGGACAAACTAAGAGAAACCACTTAAGGAAGGTGGGCTGCAGTCGATGCCAGAATAAACCAGGAGTTAGCATGGCCATAGGGCACAGCAGCGTTTAAGGGGTTTTGCTTTCCTCGTGGAGTTGAAGTGTCACCATTTTCAAAGAGAGTGGAGAAAAGGCACAGAACCCCAGGTGTGCTTAATGTAGCTGGCAGCAGAACTCACCCTTCTGATTTGCTCTGAACACAACACAAAGGTATGTCCGTATCCCTCTCAAGCTCACTTTGCCAGTGTGTACACTGACTTGTTTGAGTTCTGTAGTCACTATAAAGTAGCACAAATTGCATGAAGAATGCTCCTGTAGTAAACATTCTAATTTCTTAAGTCTACTACAGCTCCCAGATTACTTAAGTTTATCTTACAAAATAATATTTAGTAGGAAAACTAAGGTCCTCATTATCCCCAGCCTTAGGCGTTGTCTGCGCTTTCACACAAGTCTTAGGTATTTAGTTCCAGATTTCGTCACTGTCGTGCATCCGCCTACTAACCCTTTGAATAATATTATTTTCCCCTCTTTTTCAGCATTATTTTGTTTTATGTATAGGAGCGCTAGTCTGTGTATATGTATTTGTACCTGGTGGAGTCCAAGGAGGCCAGAAGAAGGCATTGAATCCCCTGGAGCTGCAGTTAGGGGAGGTTGCGAGCTACCATGTAGGTGCTGGGAACTGAACCCAGTTTTTCTGCAAAAGCAACTGGTGATCGTAACCCCTGATCCATCTCTGCAGCCCCATTTCCTCCATCCTATAGTTACAAGGTTATTAGGTTTTCTACTGAGACTGTAAACCACTTCCCAAGGCTTTCATTTTGTATACCTTTCTCACTTGGTGATGTTATATTTTACTTATTACATAGATGGATCTAAATTGGAAAAAAGGGTTCTTGTTAAATGTCATATAGATATCATATATCACATATATATTATATTCCAATATATTATATGTATATATGTTTATAATATTATTATGCATATAAATATATTCCAATATATATAACCATATACTATATAAGTGTATATAAATATATATAATTACATATAATATGTATATATATGTATATTTATATATGTGTGTGTATATATATATATATATATATATATATATATATATATATATACAACAGACGATAAAGATGGTAATAGGAAAAACGTAGTTTCTTTCTAATATATATGTAAATATTTTATGTATATGTATATATACAGACACATATATATTTATATATCAGAGATAATAAGGAAGGTAGTAGGAAAAATGTATAGTTCATACACACTATTAAATTTACTCTTTTCTCTACTACTCAACCTGACCTAGCCTTTGAAGCTCTGCTTAAACCATTAGGGAAACATTATTCTTGATTGCCTTTCCTACACAGTGCATTCTATTTTTAACTTGGTGTAAATTAAGTATTTTTATGACTGCATGTATTATTCACTGAAGTGGGAGACACCGAAACCCTGGAGAAGTAGTGTCTTGCATCTTTATTTTATACACAGATTATGCTTCAGTCTGAAGTCCTTAAATAGTTTTTTAAAGTTTTGTTACTTTTATTTGTGTGCATGTATGTGCACTTGCACATGAGTGCAGGTGCCCTCAGAGGGAGCCAGAACACAGTGGTTTTGATCTCTCTGCCTCCACACTCCCCCACAGTGGGAGTTACAGGTGTTTGTGAGCCACCTGATGTGGGAGCTGGGAATTGAACTCCTGTTCCCTGAAAGAGCATCAAGTCCTCTTAACTGAGGCGCTCTCTCTCCATCCCCAGGTATGAAGGGTTTATTCAGCCCATTGCCTTACCAAATGCCTCCTTTTGACCTGCCTTAACAGCTGAAAATGTGAGATCATTTGATTTATTTTAAATGAATAATTAATACAAAACCATAAAACATGTCATTTACTTACCTTTTTGAATAAAGTACTGGGATGGAGGAATTTTGTCTCATAAATACCGCAGGATGCTGATCTGGCTGTAGGGTTATCCAGGGAGGGTGAGAATTTCCTCACTAAAATAGATTCTTTATCCATGTGTTCAGTTAGATGACACAAGATTGGATGCTCTAGTGACTTTTCTCAGAGTCAATTATCTAGGAGTTTAACATTGGTTTGAAAAGTCTCCAAGTGATGTTAGGCATTTAATTTATTTCCCACCAGGAAGGAGAAACAGAACACACTATAAAATATTCAATCGAAGCTTTAATTAACATCACTTAAGATCAAATGAGGGAGGAAACAGCAACCCAAGGTGGAAAAACTGCAAAAGCTTCTACATTGTGGATGTCGAAAATTCCCAATGATACTTTTGTTTCCATAGAACTCAGAACAGGATCATGGTAAACCTTAAAGAGTTGAAAACACACATTGGAAGCATGATGCATACCTGCCATCCTGGCTGAGGGTTTCTAAGGCCATGGGAGGAGACTTGCTTGGGCGATGCAGTAAGACTTTGTCGCAAAATAAAATTTAAAAGGAGGTGTGGCTGTGGTGGAGGATACAGACCTCAGCGTAGAATGCATTGCCTGGGCGGTGTGCATCAGCCTCTAGATAAATGTGCTCCTTGAAACTAAATCCAAAAACACCTTGGCTAATACTTTGTACTTACACAAACATTTGCTTATATATGAGACAAATATTTAACCAGTCCCTAAATATAAATGCATAATTTTAAATTCTGACGGTCATTTTGTAACTATAAAATATCAGACAACGGTTACCTCAATTGGTTCCCGGATCACTGTGTAATGCTTGCACAGCTGGGCTCTTTAAGACCAGTGTGTTGAATGAGAGTTGTAAAGCTGTAATTCTGAGCCTGTTGTTTTAAGAACAAACAGGCTCTCGGGGAGCTAAAGACTAGCTTTGTGGCTTTTTATTTAAATCAAAAAGTAATCTAAAGAATCAAAGGTCCGAGGGCTCCTGGAGGGGACCGTGGAAAGCACAAATTTCAGTTTAAGGGAGAGAAGGGCGGCACTGATGTCCTCATAATCACATCAATCCTCCTGTATCATACCTGGGAAGTGTCCTTGCTTCTAATTATGCTCTTCCATGAGTGCCTTATCACATATAATGTGGGGAATATTACAGCTAGATTGCTTGTGCCTTGTGGCTTCTGTTTGCTTTATATTTATAACTTGAATGTTCTGCTCAAGTGTTTAGTAAAGACATTCCAACACATTGATTCTATCCCCCAACTACAGCAACTTCTTAAGCTGGAGACTCATGTTTTGTGGTAGTTTTTTTCTTTTTCTTTTCTTTCTTTTCTTCCTTCCTTCCCTCCTTCTTTCCCTCCCTTCCTCCTTCCCTTCCTCCCTCCCTGCCTCCCTCCCTTTCTCCCTCCCTCTCCTTCCTTCCTTCCTTCCTTCCTTCCTTCCTTCCTTCCTTCCTTCCTTCCTTCCTTTCCCATTTCTTTTCTGGTACACCTCAGGCTCTCATGAGCTACATCTTCAGCCTCTTCTTTATTCATTCCATGGTGATTATTTCTAAATGTATCATTAGTGATAGCCAAACTTTAAAAAAAATTAATCTTTACTATCATTTTTTGCTACATGTGTGCCTGGGTACCTGTCACAGCATTCACATGAAAGCCTGATGTCAACCTGTGGGAGTTGGATCTCTCCTACCATGTGGGCATGGCAATTGAACTTTGGTCATCAAGCTTGGGGGCAGGTACCTTTTCCCACTGACCTGTCTCACCAGCCCATATTATCCAAACTTTCTGAAAATACTGTCTCAGGGTTTCATTGTTCTGAAGAGACACCATGGCTAAGGTTAACTCTTATAAAAGACAACATTTAATTGGGGCTGGCTTACAGGTTCAGAGGTTCAGTTCATTATCATCATGGCTGGGGAAGCATGGCAGTGGCTAGGCAGGCATAGAGCTGGAAGAGCTGAAAGTTCCACCTCTTGTACCAAAGGCAGGAAGGAGATTGGTTTCTAGACATCTAGGACAAGGGTCTTAAAGCCATGCCCACAGTGACACACCTCCAACAAGGCCACACCCACTCCAACAAAACCACACCTCCTAATAGTGGAACTCCCTGGGCCAAGCATATTCAAATCACCACAAATACTAATACTGGTTGTTCTCAAATGAATACTAAAAAACTCTTTAATTAAAAAAAAAGTGATTAAAAGATAAAAATAACAACAGTAAGTACACATAGAAAGATTTACCCCTTGTGCTGTGTTTTTTAAACTTTTGATGATATCTAGTTTTATGATTTCCATTTTCATAAAAACCAAAGTCCTACCTGTTTTCCTTCATCTTAAAAATGAATGGCTCTTTTCTGGGGATAGAGGCTCTGTTTTGAGAAAGGTTCTATCTATCTAGCCTCAGCTGGCTTAGAACCTAACACGTCCGTGCTTCAGCCTCCCAAGTACCATGACAGGACTGTGCAACCACATCAGCTGAAAACTAATCATATTTTTAGTATGCAAGCATATGAGAATCTGTTGGGTTAATATGTACTTTTAGAACTTGTAGGTTTTGTGTTGTTTTGGGATTAGAGGAACTCAAGCACACACTTAAGATTACTCTCCAAACATGCTTTAAAGGGTCACAGATTGTGCACTCTCTGCTTCCATACCACACATCAGTTTCTACACAACCTAAACACTCCACAAAGAGACACCCAAGGGGTTAGTCTTCCAAGGATCATTTGGATCTCTCTCCTTATTTATAGAGATTGAAGACACATGTTTATAATGTGTTCTGTTAACCTTCCTTAAAACTCAGAACCTGAGTCTGAAATCTCAATTTTAACCTTTGGCTCTAATGTTACACCACCCCCAAAATAATCAACCACCACACTCAAAATTAAGAGATGTGGATGCAGCCTTGGCTCAGCTACCATGTACCATGTACAAATGATCTACTTTGGAAGCTTGGAATGCTTTAAGAATGGTGAATGCTCGAGGAGCCTAACTTAACTGTCCCCTGAGAGGACTCCACCCAGCAGCTGACTGAAATGGAAGCAGAGACCTGCCAAACATTGGGCAGAGCTTGGGGAATCTGGTGGAAGAGTTTGGGGAAGGATTAAGGATCCCCAAAGGGAAGGGATTCCACAAGAAGACCAACAGAGTCAACTAACATGGACCCTTGGTGGCTCCAAGACACTGAAACATTAACCAAAGAGCTTACATGAGCTGGACATAGGCCACCTGCACATATGTAGCAAACGTGCAGCTTGGTCTTCATGTGGCTCCCCTAACAAGAGGAGCAAGGGCTATCCATAGTCTGACCTCAGTGGGAGAGGATGTGCCTAGCCCTGCAGAGACTTGATGCATCAGGGTGTGGGGATACCCAGGGAGAACCTCCATCCTCTCAGTGGAGAAGTAGAGGGAGGATGGAGAATGGAGGATGGAGGATGGAGGATGGAGGATGGAGGATGGAGGATGGAAGAAGCGACTGTGTGTGAGGAGAAACTGAGCAAAAGGAGGAACAGCTATTGGGGTATAAAGTGAATAAATAAATTAATTAATGGGGAAAAAAGAGAATGTTACTACTCCCATTGCTCTGATAAAATACTATAAGGAAAACAACTTAAGAAAGAAAAGATTTATCTTGTCCAGGCTACAGTCTATCATGTTGCAGAAGTCACAGCAGGAGGAGCTTGAGGGAGCTGGTCAGACTGCATCTATTATCAAGAAGCAGAGAGAAATGAATGTCCTTCTTCTGTTTATATAATCTGCAATCCAAGCTTAGGGAATGGTGACACCCATAGTGGGAGAGACTTCCTAGCACAGTTAACCCAATCAAGACAATTCCTAACAGCCATGCCCAGAGGCTACCTCAGTGCCTCATAGGTGTACCCAAAGGCTTGTCTCTGTCTTCTAGATGATTTCAGATCTCATTAAGTTGACAATTGAGATTAACCATCATAATGACCCTTGTCATATGGAGGATTTTGGAAAGCTTACAGTATACTATGACTATCACTTATCCTGTAAAGTATATACTGCCACCTTCCATTAACTTTATGACTTATTTTTAAAAAGCATCACTTTATGTTCCAACTACCATGTTTTTTTTGCTCTCATGACCCTTTATATCTGTATCTAATTAGTAAACGTTCTCATTTTCCAAGTTATAGGTGACCAGGGGCCATCGTTCTCTGATTTTGTCTATTTCATGCTTTCCCTGAAGGAGAAATGCGATCATCAGTATCACATTTTTTTTTACAAATAATTATAGTACAGTGTTGAAATGAACCATTATAAAGATATGCTTTCTCATCTGTTCTGCTTACAAAAATAATTATAACATGGTATATGTTATGAACCTGTTACTTTAGATTAAAGCAATCTATCCAGTAATCCTATATTAGATGCTGGAATCCCTAAAGATGTAATAAGCAACATGTATATGTAAGCATATTTTATATCTTCCAGTACTGTGCTAAATAACAAATCAACCCAATAATGGTATCATCTTTAAATAAGAGCCTTAATCTGGGATGAGCAGGACCTAGGTGTATGTTCAGGCAAAGCTGGCACTTCCATCCTGAGAGGTAGTGACTTGAAGCAAGAGGGGACCCACACGGCAGAGGCTACCCAAAGTAGTCACAGAACAAAACAGTAATATTTGGGGACAGTATGGAAGGGATTTTAAGTACACAGATATTCTTTCTTAAAATCAGAGGGTGTTGTTATATGAGGCCCTTAAAAGAGAAATTTGGCAGAAAACTAACATTTTGTACAAATAATTTCAGAGACCACTTGAATCACAGAAAAGATGATACAGTTTGACAGGTACCCAGAAAAAAATCTCCTTATCCCAAAGTATATTTCACATCTAGCACCTAGAATGTCATTCTTTGATGGATACAATCCATTAAGCAAGTAGTACCTCACTCATAATGTGGTTCTGATCTGAACACTGCAGATATGGTCAACACTAAATCACGATGTATTATGGGATTGCTCTTGCTGAATCCATTTAAGACACCAAATGCTTGACAGAACAGGGTCAGTGGTCTAATGTATGTGGTCAGCCTATCTATAGCTCATCCTGGGGATTGGGTTGTGAGAGAATTAGGTCATTTTTAAGACTTGTCTTGGAGCCAACCCTGACCATCCTGCTTATTTATATATAGAGATACAGTTTACATTAGCAATCAAAGGCTTTGTAATAGTGAGATTACAAAATACCCACAGGTAATCTTCAAGAATTTCCAAAACCCTCTTCAAGGCTAAACTTTAAAACCAAGATGGTTTTATGTGGAGGTCCTTCAACCACTTAGACTTGACCTTAGTACAAGGAGATAAGAATGGATCAATTCCCAGTCTTCTACATGATAGCTGCCAGTTGTGCCAGCACCATTTGTTGAAAAGGCTGTCTTTTTTCCACTGGATAGTTTTAGCTCCCTTGTCAAAGATCAGGTGACCATAGTTGTGTGGATTCATTTCTGGGTCTTCGATCCTATTCCATTGATCTACCTGTCTGTTGCTGTACCAGTACCATGCAGTTTTTGTTACGATTGCTCTGTAGTACAGCTTGAGGTCAGGCATGGTGATTCCACCAGAGGTTCTTTTATTGTTGAGAAGAGTTTTCGCTAGTCTAGGTTTTTTGTTATTCCAGATGAACTTGCTNCCTTGACCTCCTTTGGTTGTCGAATCGCTCTGGCTAGGACTTCAAGTACTATATTGAATAGGTAGGGAGAAAGTGGGCAGCCTTGTCTGGTCCCTGATTTTAGTGGGATTGCTTCCAGTTTCTCTCCATTTAGTTTGATGTTGGCCACTGGTTTGCTGTAGATTGCTTTTATCATGTTTAGGTAAGGGCCTTGAATTCCAATTCTTTTAAAAGACGATTTCATCCTGGCTTCAGAACTTTAAACAAGCCTAGCAAAATTAACAAAAAAACATAACATTACCTTTTTCTTTCTTTTTTTTTTCTTTTTTTTCTTTCGTTTGTTTGTTTGGGTTGTTTGGTTGTTTGGTTGGTTAGTTGGTTTTGGAAACAGGGAGAATTTCTCTGAAGATCCTTGGCAGTTCTGGAACTCACTCTGAAGCTCAGGCTGCCCTCTGCTTCCCAAATGCTTGGTTTAAAGATGTGCACAGACAAAATTGGTTACTTTGTTGTTGGTGGTGGTTTTTGTTTTGTTTTGTTTTGTTTTGTTTTGTTTTGTTTTGTTTTGTTTTGTTTTGTTTTAAACAGGCTCTCATTATGTAGCCCCGGCTGGCTTGGAACTCGCTATGTAAACCAGGCTGGCCTAGAACTCACAGTTATTTTCAGCTGTAACCTTTATTAACATACACTGATATTCTAAGGAGGTTGGGAAGATTCAGTTGAGAAATGTCACATGACTCATGTACGTTGTCACTTGATACCATAGACGATGGTGCTGTTTGGGCAGCATACAGAACTTGCTGGAGGAAGTACGTCACTGGAGGGCAGGCCTTCTCAGTGTACAGCCTCTCCCAAGCTTAGGTTCTCTTTTTCTGCTTCCTGTTTTCAGCTGAGACGCTGACTCTTAGCGTCTCATTTTGGCTGTCTGCAGACTTGCCTCATCTACTGTCAAGGATCCATGATGCCAAATCTACCATCTGGAACCATGAGCCAAAATAAAAGTTTTCTTCCATCAAAAAAAAAAAAAACCAAAAACAAAAAAAACAAGATGGACAGAAGTGTTAAAAAAAAATACAGCCTGCAATTGATCTAAGATCAAGGAGTTAAAAGATCTTAGAATTAGCTGAAGAGCTTGAAAAAAGTATATGAATGGTTCTTAAAGCAATGACATTTGGGAAACTGTATGTCTGAAATACCAACACTGGAGGTGCCAAGAGGGAGGCATTTTCAATGACTAACCAGGCATCTCCATGTGAAGAACAGTGATGTAATGTGTAGTCAAAGGGAGGAGTAAGAGAAGACAACGCTCTCCTGTCTCATTAGTTCTCACAGAGATCTACATCCTGGAGCAGCACCAACTTCATCAACAGAAAGCAGGTAACAACAGCAGGAGTTACTACCTGATCACCATTGCTCAGAGAGTCTTTCTCTTTAAATACCTGCTGCTATTCCAAATATTTTCATCACGTCTATGTACTATGAACATCCCCAAAGCACAGCAGTCAGTAAGGTCAGCCAGGGGGTACAGAACAACCATTTTAAAAGATATAAGGAAAAGCAGAGAACAACTAGATTTAGTTGGTCGGCATGCATCTCTTATAATGCGCTCATGTCAGGGGACAAGTTTAGGAGTCAGTTCTCTCTCACCTCCATGTGGGGCCCAGGGATTGAACTCAGGTGGTCAGGCTCTGCAGCAAGCATCTTCCCTCACTGAGCCATTTCGCCAGCCTATGTGGGTTTTTTTTTTCCCTCTTACACACAGAGTTCTGCTTTTTGTATGAATTATGCATGGTTTCAAGAATCAGCTAATAGAAAACACTAACACAGCACTTAACTGTGTGTCATGAGTTACCGTAAGAGCCTTAACATATATTACTCAATTTAACTATGTTAAGTACATTTTAATAATGTATAGTGCAGCAGTGCACAGCAATTTTAAATATAGATAACTGTTGAGGACTTGAATGATCTTATGCCTTTTTGGGAACTGAAATGAGAAAGAGAAAGAGTGGAGAGAAAGATCAGCGATCCTTATTACAAACTGCAATCTTCCACATGTAGTAGGGACAAACACTGCATGGGTATTTAAAAACTTATTATATAAATGTTAAGAAGGCATTACCCAACCTAAGTATATAGTAAACTATAAAAGTTACTGTATTTTCAAGATTAAAAAATAGTGATTTTTTTTCTTTTTAAAAAGTTAAAAGAAGTTATTATTTGTTCAGGATGTGTGTGCATGGGCACATATACCACAGCATGTGTATGTGTTTTTGTGTGTGTGTGTGTGCACATGTGCATGTATAGGTCAGAGCACAATGATGTGGAATTGGTTCTCTGTCTTCCTGTGGATTGAACTCATGTCCTAAGGCAAACACAGCAAGTGCCTTTACCAGCTAAGCCATCTTGCTGGATCTTTATTAAGTTTGCCTGTTTTCTGAAATTATGAAGCCAAACACCCACTCAGAAGATCAGCTGGCTCTGCAGCTGTGGAGGAGGAAATGCTGATTTTGAGGGAAGAGAAAGGCTTGTGTATCGTGACCATGAGATTCTCCCAGAGATCAAGGTCCCAGGTAGACAGTTAGTTACAAAGGTATTTACAGAGACCATCCAGAACAAGTGGTTCCCCAACCTGAATGTTACTATGCCTTTGGGGGTCAACCAACCCTTCCACATGGGTCACATATAAGATGTCCTGAATATCAGATATTTATGTTATATTTCACTATAGTAACAAAATTACACCTTTAAAGTTGCAATGAAAATAATCTTATGGCTGAGGGTCACCACAACAGGAGGAACTGTATTAGAAGTTTTCAGCACTAGGAAGATTGAGAACCACTGGTCTAGAATTCAAACTGCTGATAGGATCTGTGAACACCAGAGAAATCTTGGGCTTCCAGAATGGAGGAACCAAAAGGTACTTAGAATGAAAGGGCAGTTCACACTGCCACCATGTTTTTGAAAAGTACTCATTTAAAAATTATCTACTTTCGGACTATCCAGAGACTACCCTACCTGGGGATCCATCCTACAGTCAGTCACCAAACCCAGACACTATTGCATAGGACAGCAAGAATTTGCTGAAGGGACCCTGATATAACTGTCTAGTATGAGGCTATGCCAGTGCCTGGCAAATACAGAAGTGGATGCAAACAGTCATCTATATGATGGAACACAGGGCCCCCAATGGAGGAGCTAGAGAAAGTACCCCAGGAGCTGAAGGGGTCTGCAACCCTATAAGAGGAACAACAATATGAACTAACCAGAACCCCCAGAGCCTGTGTCTCTAGCTGCATATGTAGCAGAAGATGGCCTAGTCGGCCATCATTGGGAAGAGAGGCCCCTTGGTCTTTCAAACTTTATATGCCTCAGTACAGGGGAACACCAGGGCCAAGAAGTAGGAGTGGGTGGGTAGGGAAGCAGGGCGGGGGGAGGGTAGAGGGAACTTTCAGAATAGCATTTGAAATGTAAATTAAGAAAATATCTAATAAAAAAAGAAAAAAAATTATCTACTTTTAATTATGTGTATGTATGTATGTATGTATGTATGTATGTATGTATGTATGTATATATGTATGTGTGAGTTGGTGTATGTCAGTGCAGGTGCATGCAAAGACCAGAAGAGGGCGTCAGCTCCACTGGAGCGGCAGCTATAGGTGGTTGTGAGCCACCAGATAGATGCGGTGCTAGAACACAGTTCAGCTTCTCTTCCAGAGCAGTACCTGCTCTTGGCTGCTGAGCCACCTCTCTACCCTTCCTGACATGGTTTTATAAAAGGCCACCTGTGAATCTTTTGGGGGGCAGGGGGCTGAGGGGAAGACTCCTAAACCAGAGATATAAAGAGCATCAAATTGAGACTATAAAATCTAAAGTGACTTAAAACTTTTCAGTGGAAAAAAAATATCACTTCCCAAACATAAACAGACCATGCTTAAAAAAAAAAAAGAGTATGCAAATTAAGGTGCTGAGGAAGTGAAAAATAGCAAGGCTAATTAGAAAAGGCAGGAGCCATGTGGGGAAATCACTGTTCACTCTGAGGTGGTTGGTCCTGGCTTTTGAGGAGAGATTTCATACAGAGCTGGAGGATGCCACGGTGGAGGAAGGATTAGATGAGAATGAAGAATGACACGTGTAGTGTACAAAAACACTGTTATGAAGCCCACTGCTTTGTACTTTAACTTTAGAAATTATTGAAGAGTAAGCCTATTTAATAAGAACTATGCCTGTTCATATAATCAACATGCTACACACATACAGAAACTATCCCGATGAGAACGGGAGAAAGTTAGAAGATATTCCACTGCTCTTAGGGACAATCGAGTCCATATAGCTTAGCAAGATTACATTGCAAATGACCCAAAGTGGCTACACCATCCCTGTCTTTGTGTCCGATGGAAGCTCCTTGCTTCAGTCATCAACTTCATCCTCAGAAGCCCAGAGCATTGCTCCAGTTTAAATTCCGGCGGAATCACTATGACTCGAAGCCTAGCAGAATTATGATCTGGGGGTCTCTATATGGCTGCACCATGAATACCACTTAAAATAACTTCTCTCCAACACTGTTTGGAGAGACAGAAGTCAGACATGGCTATGAGGTCACTAACATTGTGAGTTTTTCCCTTTGGTATGAAAGGTGAAGGAGCTACTGAAGTCAGTGCAGATATCTGCCTACACCTCACCACCCATAAACACCCATTTGTAAAACTAAAAGAAAGATGTCTTGCCTTGCAAGAGAGAAAGCTAAGACCGCAGTTCACTTCCTAGCTTCCCTGTTTCGTCTTGGCGAGGGTGTTGTTCTGAATCACCTCTTCCTGCTCAGGGAGAGACTGTGCAGGCAGAAAAGCAATAGGACTGGATGTGGAAGTCTGTAAAACCCCCGACAGATTCAGATGCTCTGAGGATTTCCACACACCTCCACCGCTGGCAGCCAGCGGAGCCTGAGGTAATGAGTGTTCCAAGGCGCAGGGAAGAACCGGCAAATCAGAGCAGAAAAGGAAAGTGACTCCAGGGAATGAGGGCTTCAGCTCCAATAAATGAGCCCATGCTGATGAGATGGAATTTCCATTTAAGTCACAAAGTTGCTGGGGCTGGATTCTAAGTGTCAGACAATAAAGCCATTTGGAAACATCAACTCTGCTTCTGCTCCCGTGTGTGTGTGTGTGTGTGTGTGTGTGTGTGTGTGTGTGTGTGTGTGTGTGTGAATGTATCTGTTGGAGCATAGTCATAAAAAGGCCAACATCTGAACTAGGACTGAGTAGAAGACATTGTTCTTGATTATTCTTTTTTATACAGGAAATACCAAAGCTAATTGTCTTTCCAGATTATTATGGGCCTGACATGGGTTGGAGACTACACATCTTGTCCCATCTAATACACTTGCTTCAGACAAATTGACTTTAAAGATTAATTTATTATTTAATGTATGTGAGCAGGAGCAGGGGGGCTGCCTGCCACTGTGCCTGTGTAGAGGTCAGAGGACAGCTTTGTGGATTCAGTTCTCTCCTTCCACCTGGCTATGGGCTCCAAGGCTCAAACGCAAGTTGCCAGGCTTACACAGGTCTTACCCACCAAACCAGACATCTTGCCAGGGCTCCCTTCCTTTCTTCATGCAGGCATAATTTATTGTAAACTTACCTTTTCTTACTGTATCTCAAAGATTGTTGTTTTCCTTTTGTTTTCATTTGCTTTAGGATTTCCAAAATTATTGCGGTTTTATTTCCACTATCTCATTCTAGATATAAGATCTTTGTGTCATATATGGTTTCATATCACTGAATCATTTCGCTGTTCTCTATGGCGCCAGCTCCCTTTTCAAATAATATTTGCAATAACTATTGTTGCAGTTTTTTGGTGTAAAAGTTTACTTTGTGATTTTTCTGTTGTCTGCGTTTTTGTTGTTCCACTGGAGAAACCATTGTTTAGTTGAAAGGGACAAACGTTTTCTTCTAGGAGTTTTGTAGGTTTAGCTTTTAAAGAATGTAAAAGCCTTTTGTGTGTGTGTGTGTGTGTGTGTGTGTGTGTGTGTGTGTGTCTTATGTTGTATCATGATTTTTTTTTTTTTTGGTAATGAGTTTTTGTTAGTTCATGGTGTTCAAGTAAGCACGCTGTCAGCCACACCTCCAGTTCTTGTAATAAATTTTGGTTTGGGCATCCCCCAATATTTTTCTCATTTGTAAGCTTGTTTTGGCTATCCTTGATCTCTTATATTTCCGTACAGAATTTAGGCTCATTTTGACCAACTCTGCAAAAAAGAACAAGTCAAAAGTCTCTGCTGAATTTTGATAGGGATGGTGTTGAATCTGTAGTTTTGCTTGAGCTACATTGCTATTATAAACATGTTAGCTTCAAAACATACACACTCTTCTCCCATCGACTTCCATTCTTAGTGATTTTCTTTAATGGTGTTTTATGGTATTTTATGGTCAATTGAAGAGATCATTTCTTGGCACTACTGTTAACTCTACCATCCTTTTATTATAGTTTAAATTATACCATGTGGGTCCTGGGAACCAAATCCAGGTCCCCCGCAAGAGCAGTAAATGCTCTCAATTTTGGATTTAAAACTGCATATATACATACATACATACATACTTATACACACACACACACATACACACACACACACACACACACACACACAGAGATATGTATCAATGTGATAATATGTGAGATATATATATATAATATATATTTATGTGTTTAATTGATTTTCAATATTATCTTGCAGCCTATATTCTTATCCTTATTGTGCATGTGATCTTTTTTTGAGAATTTTTTATGTACAAAATCATGTCATCAGCAAATAGAGTATGTTTTACCCTCTCTTGTCTAATCCCGTTATCTTTTGTGTCTTTATCTCAAACCTTCTGAACATTCCTTCTAGTGTAAAATGGTAATGGTGAAAAAGGACAATTTTTGTCTTAGGAAGAAAGCCTTAAGTCTTTAGTAATTAGGCATGATCTCAGGTGCATATTTGATCAGGTTGAAGTAATAATTTTTTAACTGAAATTGACTGTCTCTGAGTATGCAGTCACTGATTACATGTCCAACAGTGAAAAAGACGGGGAGATGAGGTCAACACGCCACCAGGGCAACAGGAACTGCAGAGCCTTTGGGATATATGGCCGTTGCCCAACTATCTTATGATAAGGAGCTGCCTGTCTCTTGTCTTGTGTGCTGTGCTCTTAAAAGAGGTGACATGGAAGAGTGTTTCTTCTCTCCTGGGAAAAAGTTTGCTTTTCTACTTGATGCAGAACAGTCCTCTCCTATGAACTTATCTCAATTTTTACATCAGATTTATTTACAAAAGCAAGTGTGCCACCTGCACGGATGTCTGCATACCATTTGTGTGCTGGTGCCTGCAGAAGTCAGAAGAGGGTGTTGGAGCCTTTGGAACTGTAGTTAAAGAAGACTGTGAGCCACCATGCGGGTCCTGGGAACCAAACCCAGGTCCCCTGCAAGAGCAGCAAATGCTCTCAACTGCTGTGCCAACTCTCCAGCCTTTGGCTTATCTTTTGTAAAGCTGTGCTTCACACCCCTGTGCTTTGTAACTTTGATGGATGCTCAGGGTTTCATGGGAACTGAAGTTATTCGAAATCACTGATGTGGCCCCAATTTATATTGGCCTTAGATGCCATTACTGTAAATTTATAAAAGGTATTTAGTAATCTTTAACATCAAAGGTAGCCATATGCTTCACTGAACTACAGAGACTTCTGTGATACATTTAGTCATAAAGTCCTCCTAATGGCAGTAAAGGCACTGAGGAGCTCTTGCTAGCTCTGCTGTGCCGTGTGGAGTGAAATTTTGAATGGCTTATTTCTGCATTAGAGGCAAACATCAACCTTCTGGGGTTGTTCACACACCAGCAGCTTGCATCTGTTGTGTTTATGACAGAAACAAGAGAGGAAGGGAAAAAAAAGCGTAGTGTTTAGTCATCTGCTGGTTCCATTTGGTGCTAAATTCATACTTCTCTCCAGAGTGCGAGAATGCTAATTTATTTAATGTATCAGGGGAGGATTGAAGCCATTCCTAGACACATGAGTATTTAAATTGGTGAAACCAAACAGCCAGTGCTCTGCATGCGGGCAATCTAGGTTCTGGATACAGTTCTTTCATTTTGAAGACTGAGTTTCCCCAAAGTCATCTAGGCTAGCCTCAAAATTCACAATTCCTTCTTTCCCCCAGAATAACTAGGATTACAGTATGCACCATTGTATACTTTTCTGTATATAGTCTCGAACAGGTAAAATCTCTATCAGTTATGGGCCTGGACTTAAACGTCAATCATCTTCTGAGGCATAGGTATACCCAGCTATCTATCCAAGTTGTCAAGTTGTCATGTGAATTCATCAGCTTCCATGAGGCTTTGGGTGAGCATTAAAGATGGCTGAAGTGAAAACTGAAGCCAAGCCTTGAGATGCCGTGGTGTACTTCCTCAAGTCTCTAGAGAAATATCAAATGGAGTGGGAAGCTTGTTTCACCCATTTCAATGCACTTATCTGCCTTTGATCGTTAAGTGTTCTCTGGCATTTTTATCATCCTAAGACAGGACATAATTCTGTATATCATGAAGATACTCCAATTGTAACTTCATAGTCTCAATCATTTATGGAGTAGATCAACATTACTTCAAATCCATGCCTTAGACAAATGGTTTTGCCATGTGCCCTCATGAAGCTTCCCTTCTATGGAGAAATGCACCCAAAGTAATAAGTATAGCATAGATTAATAAGAATAGGAAGAAGAACATAAAGCAAAGAGAGGGGATGTGGAAAGCTGAGTGAAGTCTCTGGAATCTACATGGTGGGAAGAGAGAGTCAGTACCTGCAGGTGTCCTCCAGCCTCCACATGGGTGCCTGGCATGTGCACATATCCACATATAGATTGAATAAATGATTGATTGATTGAATGAATGAATGAACAAATGAGTATAATGGATAGTGGGAGTATAAGTCCAGTCAGATCTAGAAAAGCATGCCAATATTGGAACAGCCTAAGTTAGGGAGATGACTGGATTCTTGGAAAAATAAATAAGGAAGCCTATGTATGGGGCAAGTATCAGTAAGCATGGAGAAGATGCTAGGAACTTTTCTTTTCTTTTCTTTTTTTTTTTTTTCAACTTTTATTAGATATTTTCTTCATTTACATTTCAAGTGTTATCCAGAAAGTTCCCTATATCCTCCCCCCTCCCGGCCCTGCTACCCTACCCACCCGCTCCCACCCCCTGGCCCCGGCGTTCCCCTGTATTGGGGCATATAAAGTCTGCATAACCAAGGGGCC
Organism: Mus minutoides; assembly: GCA_902729485.2. Lineage (NCBI taxonomy): Eukaryota > Metazoa > Chordata > Mammalia > Rodentia > Muridae > Mus > Mus minutoides. The sequence goes on from LR753863.1 coordinate 97,983, forward strand.
TCTCTTCCCACTNGATATAGTGTCTTTGTTTGGTGACTGATTGTGGGATGGATCCCTGGCAGCCGCAGTCGTTGGGACCATCCTTTGGATTGAGCTGCACAAATGCTCCCTTTAACTCTTTCAATGTGTGCTTTGTTCTTAATTCTAGGAAGGGGTGACGTGCCCACATTTTGATCTTCCTTCTTCTTGAGTATCATGTGTTTAGTAAATTGCTGTGAGAAAACACAATGACCAAGCCAACTTATAGAAGGGCGGGTTTATTTGGGGTCCATGGTTCCAGAGAGATAAGGGTCTGTCACCATTGTGGCAGGGAAGCATGGGCACAGGCAGGAGTTTTGACTGAAGCAGCTGAGAGTTCAAATCACAAGCAGGGCCTACAGAGGGAGCAAAATGCCCGAGAGTATGGAGGGACATCCATCTCTTTCAAACCACCACATAGAATTTTGAGGGAAGAGTGCAAAATGATATAGGTGGATTCGAAGGAAGAAGTAATAGATTAAACTCTGCATAAATGAGGATAACAGATAGTTTTTTTTTCCTCCCGACAGATTGACTATGACATATAAGAAAGAGACATTTAAAGAAGGAAACAATTTTTTTTTGGCTTGAACAACTGGAATGCATGCCATTCACTGTGGGAATAGCGGGTGGGAGGAGTTCAGCATTCACATCTCGTGCTTGAGAGAGTTAGCAAGCCAACAGACTTCTCTCAGTTATCTCAGGCATCACTAACCTACATATGTAGAAATACTCTTCTCTGGGAGGCATAAGCATCCTATACTTTATATTTCCAAGGTTCGTTCTTATCTAGTTCATCAATTTTAGCCCCCTCTTCTTATTTCAGCATATAAATAACAATTTCTGGTGTAAATGAGACATCAGAGCTAGGTACTGATTTTCGCTCATATTTTCTCATAATGGTCCAACTGCTCTGTGTAGACATCTTAGTTAGGGTTTCCATTGCTGTAAGGAGACATCATGACCAAGGCAACTCTTTATGATAAAGAACATCATTTAATTAGGGCTGGCTTACAGGTTCAGAGGTTCAGTCCATTATCATCAAGGCAGGAACATGGCAGCATCCAGGCAGGAATGATGTAGGAGGACCTGAGAGTTCTACATCTTTGTATGAAAGCAGCTAGGAGAAGACTGACTTCCAGGCAGCTAGGAGGAGGGTATCAAAGCCCACCCCCACAGTGACACACTTCCTCCCACAAGGCCACACCTCCCGATAGTGCCGCTCCCAGGGCTAAGCATATTCAAACCATCACAGTAGACAGTGAAACCCAATCATGGCAAGATTGTTAATCTAAGTTGTTAACACAGGGACACCAAATTAGCTTCTGGCAAACATACCCATTGTGGAGCATCTTCTCCCACCTTTGGTTCAAGGTCTTACTTCCTGCTGGAGAATGTTCTAGAAAGCAGACTATTTTCTAGCACTGCCTAAGACTCACAGCAGCAAAGCTGGAATGATGCTGTTCTATTCCAGTGCCAAGAGCTGTCATCATTAGTTTCTTTAAAAGAAGCCTTAGCCAGAACATTTTCAAGGATAGTTTATAAACAAATCTCATTAGCCTCATTTGGAACACAATTAAAACAATTCCTTCCTTCCTTCCTTCCTTCCTTCCTTCCTTCCTTCCTTCCTTTTTTTTTTTTTCTTTTTTCTCAAGACAGGGTTTCTCTGTATAGCCTTGGCTGTCCTGGAACTCACTTTGTAGACCAGGGTGGCCTCGAACTCAGAAATCTGCCTGCCTTTGCCTCCCGAGTGCTGGGATTAAAGGCGTGAGCCACTATGCCGGCAACAACTTATTTCTATGCTTAGCAGATCTTACCTTTTTTTAATAGGCATAATCACAAGTATAATTTTCCAAGATTAGAAGTTTTGTTTTTTGTGGGATAGTTAAGTTATCATCTTCTACCAGTAACTTTCAGAATCTTCTCACTTCCTTACTGGTGGCCACAGATATTATTAATTCATTAGGACCTGAAGCTACTCTTATGCAAAGCCCAGTCCATGGGGAGGGGCACTGGAGTATTTGAGCCCCCATGAAACAATTTGGTAAGAGACATAATTGTGTCAACATCTAAGTTCAACATAAAACAATGGCTTGATAATATGAATTAAGTTGTGCTGTGGAAGAGGAGTCTGTGTCTGATCATATGTGATATAAGAATTGAAGAGAGTTCAGAGGATAAATAGGAATTGCCCAGAAGGTACAAGAGAAGATGGGAGCCCAGCTCATGAAAATGTCTCAGCCACCTCATGTGACTGACTGACTGACTGACTGACTGACTGACTGTGTAGCTAGAACAGAGGGTGCCTTATTGTGAGAACAGGAAGAAGGAAGGCCAGGGAGAGGTCTTCATAATCAGTCTCCACTGTGAGCTTTATCGTTTGAGAGCTTTATTTAGGAAACCTTATAACATTCACTGTTAAGTTCTATACTGGTGTATGGAGAGCAGATTCGAATTTTAAAAAGCTGCCTCTGATGAAATTGCAGATAAATTATCAATATGATAAAAAAAAACACACTTGTGTTCTTAGCAACCTTTTCCTTTGTGCCTCCTTTTCCCCCGTGTTCACACACAGCCATTTTTAATAGGGATAAAATACTCTTTGGTCTCCAGAACGTGTGTTCTGTTGGGACAAGGAAACAGGTACACAGTGGATCATAACATGATGAGAAGAAACCAGGCTGATTCTCTGGGCCGCAGATGAATTAGTTGACAGTCAGGATCGCTTGGGCTGAAGAGGCTCAGCAAAACATGGAAAATAAAACAGTCGGGGATATCTATTTAAGGCATGTTTGTCTCGATCCCCAAATTTAGCTATTCACTTGGAGCTTGAAAATGTGGGCAATACCTGTTCATTTAAATCCCATTTCCACGGCTGCTCAAAAGGACAGTAAGAAACACTTTGGGAGGCAATATTGGCTGAAGTTTGGTCATAAAGCTAGACCAAGAAAGGAAGTGCAGGAAAGGTGTTTTGCATTCAATCATTTAACCTCATTAGTACCCTGGAAAGTTGGAATTATTATCCTCATTTTGTAGCTGAAGTTAGGTTAATTATTCTACTTGAAATTGCCTGTGACTGGAGGAGTTCTGCATTGGAATTCCGACCTTGCAGTTACCGTCAGTTCTTGCTCTTTCCATTGTAATGAGTCTGATTTCCTGCCTTGGAAATGTGCCACGTGTGTGTCTTGTTTTCTTTTTAGCTTATCGTAGGTTCACTGGGCCCAGGGACCTGTATATGTTATCTATTTTTTCCAATCTTTCCCAAGGTCAAGTATGTATATGCTATAACTATAAAGCACAGAGGAGACTGCTTTTGTGAGGCAAATATCAGGCTGAATATTTCAGAGTAGAGGCCAAGGGATTTTATTTAGCTTGGCCAATTTGGATTTGAATACTTCCAAGTGTGAAGAGTTTTTAGTGTGCCTGAGCCTTGCTGTTCCCTGTTACTAACACCTGTCCTATACATGCCCCTTGCTTAGAACAAACATCACAATTCATAGTCTTTAACTTAATGTTAACACGTTAGAACAGACAGTTCAAGCTTGTTGAATTAGACTAAAAAGTCAAACAAAAGTTCTTCTGGAAAAGCATCCCTTAGACAATCATTACTAAGAGGTTACATTTAGAATGTTTTTTTGTCATGAGAAGCAGAATGCCTCATTCAAGTCCATACTGTCTATTTTCTCTCTTTGTCCCACGCAACCCTGACATAATTCTTTGTGCCCTTTGAATCATTTTATGGACCACACTTCAGTTTCAATCCATAGTTTTGTCCCCAGTGAAATGGGAGTGTGTGGATTTCATGGGGGTTTTCTCTCAGGCGGGCTTTAATTGAGAAGTTGGAGATAACCACAGACACACAATGCATCCTATGAATCAGATCTCTAGGTCCTTTCTCATCTCATATGAAATCCACAGACCACGGAGGGTGAGTTTTAGAAAGAAGTCTATCGTTGATTCATAGGTAAGAGCCTTTGGGACAGAAGGAAGGCAGAGTGCAGGTACCGCCTGAGTGATTTGGGGTCCAATCAATTGGGTAGTCTTGGAGCTTTGGTAATTAGAAGGATGACAGTCATAGGATAAGGCATGGGGAGGCTGTCAATCTAGTTAGCCAACCCACGAGGTCCAGGTACTTGCCTAATGATCAGCCACATCCTCAGGTACAGCTTCCAGCCAGGGCTGCTCATTTAGGAGAAGAGCTAATGTGGAACCAGTAACAAGTACACCCTCCTGACACTCCTGGATCCAGACAAGGACAGGACTGCTAACTGGACCAGGTGACATTTCTGAAAGTGCTGTTTTCAGGTCCCTGTCCTAAAACAGCCTGGCTAGTTCCATCTCCTATATCCTTAGGTTTTCTTATCAGTATTCTCTCTAGATCAGTTAAGCAGTGTGTTTGTAACCTGAGTCATTCTAGGTATGACAGTCACAACAGTCACTTTCCTTTGTCCATCCTCTGTCGAGTCATCACAGAAGGACAGGACATAAAGAAAATCATTTTGTCTTTTGGCAGATGCGAAAGCTACTGAAAAGAGATAGAAATAATGTTGGGTAAAAAGTATAGGGCAGTGAGATCCAGCCTTGAATCCTATCCACAGCTGGCTCATGAATGAGAAAGCAATTGATTGTCTGTGTAAAGGAAGCTCCCTGGCAGCTCAATGGGGTCTAAGAAACAATTGGCTGTCGCTCCTTTGCATTGGAGAATTATCCCTTTCCTCTTTTATTTATTTATTTTTTTGATAAATTAGCATAAAGAACACTTCTAACATCTCCCCACAGGATTCCTTGAGAAGCAATCTCTGGAAATAAGGTTGAGCAATGTTTATTAACTGTAATGTAACCAACCATAAGGGCTGATTCACTAGTCTGGGCACTGAGGCAGGAGAATATGGAATCTGGGAACAGGCTGTGAGGTCCCATGTCAGGATGCAAACAGACACGTACTGATGTTTGCATAGGTCGCTAGTATTCACCCTGGTGTCTTTCAGCTATCTAAGCATCCCTAATACATACTTTGGAGATTCATGTACTACTACTACCCAATGGCTTCCTGTTGGCCTATTTGAAAACCGTCACTCCTATTCTCTCCTTGGCTGTTTTTGACCTATTGATATAAAACACAAAAGACTGGCAGTGAATGACTCTCCCTACTCTCTCTGCTACTTAATGATGTCTTGATTATAAGCTCCCGGAATCTCTGTTTGCCTCAACATTTTCTTTGTCATCTGTTCTTGTTCCATATCTTGCGCCCTTCATCGTCAGTCACGGTCAAGTACTCCCATCTCCTGATTTATGTTGGAGAAAACCATCTAAATCAGCACGCCTCTACCCGGTTTTGTCTTCCAGTTGAACAGGAAAGCTGCGCAGTGACCAGTACAGCAGTCAGCATGTGGCGTCTTGGCAGAGGGAGGACTGGGGAGAGAAGCCAATCCCACACAGAATCCAAGTGGCAACGAGTACACAGGCTTTCTTGCTATGTGGCTTCCTAATCTCAAGAAAACAAACAGTGCTCTTTCTTAGCTCCTTGCTCCCCCCCCCCCACACCCACACCCATTACCAGAGTGGCTTTATCAGCTTCCAAAGCTTCATTTGAATGCCAGGAAGAGAAATGTGAGAATTTGCATGTAGTTCTGCTTTGCCCAGCAGAGTCTCTGCTGAGGGATTCTACATGGGCAGGGAAGCAGCTTAGCTGGGACTTTTCTCTAAGCCCCTGAAATTTGGCTTTGTCTGAGGGCATACAGAATTATCCACTGTAAAGACACTTTAGTTTTGGCTTATCTGAGGGCCAACCCAAAGAAGCTTTTCTGTTTGTGTTTATTTAACAGCCATTTTTTTTTAATTCCTCTAACCAGGCAGAAAGTAGACTTGCGTATCCAGTTTTCTTATCATCCCCTTAACATGGGAATGCAATCAGTAGGGCGGGTCACAGGTGATCTGCTGCAGGGCTATTTGCTAAGTTACAGTTACTGGTTGGCTCTATTCACATGTTTGCTTCCTTCAACTTTAAGCAAACTTACAATTTTTATTATACTTATTTATTTATTGGGTAGGATGTGTGTGTGTGTATGTGTGTGTGTGTATGTGTGTGTGTGTGT
>LR753863.1:104195-123725 GCA_902729485.2 Mus minutoides
CAGCATCCATCCCAGAGAAACACACAGCTCAAAAAGTATATAGTTGAGGGAAAATTTCCAGCAGACACCTTGTAGCTGGTGCCTAGAAAAGGAAACAGAGTTACCAGAGCTAGATTTCTTCTCTGATGAGACTCTGATCACTCCTTAAGAATAATCACCATTCTGATTTCTGCTCTAAATTCATGTTGCCAGAGTAAAATCTTGATATAGATAGACTCAAACAACACATTCTTTCTCCCATGTGGGGTTTACTACTCTCTTGCATGTAGCACATTCTGTAGTTCCTATTACTTTGTTTCCAGTTTAGAAATGTTGAGAACCGCCTGCTGTGAACATCTTCCTGTGTTTTGATGAACATATGAGCACATTTCCATGTGTGTGCATCATCTCCTAGGGGTAGGATAGCCTAGTGGGATATGCATTTATCCAGCTTCAGGTGGTTCTATAAAGGCAGCTTTCCAAAGTGGTTGTACCAATCAATGGCTTCAGTAACATTTAGTGTGGAGACAGGTGTAATTTAAGCTTAACTTTCTGTGTCATTTTCATATACAAATTTGTATAAATTCTCTAGATTATTTTCTACAATTTTGATATTTTGAGTAATAATAATAACAATATAACTAAATTCTCTACCCCCCTTTGAAGTGTATCTTCCTCTGATTTGTTTTTTAAAGATTTATTTGCTTTTTTTTAATGTATATGAGTGATTTGCCTGCATACACATAGGATTTGGTACCTGCAGATGCCACAAGAAGCTATCTGTTCCCTCGTAGTGGGGTTACAGAGGGTTGTGAGCCATTATGTGGTGCTGGGAATTGAACTGGAATCTTCTAGAAGAGTAGCCAGTGCTCTTACCCACTGAGCCATTTCTCCAGCCCCATCTCTGACTTAATTTTAATTTACTGATTTTTGTTTCGTTAACAAAGATGTATTAAACTCATATGCCATGTGTTGCTAGCTAATACGATTCAAAATAATAAATTATATGACTTTCATTCAAGAGAGTTATAATGAACAAAATAAGACACCAATGTTAACAGATATTTTGATTTATTTCACTCAAATTTGTAAAGCTACTTTCTTAATCTAGTGTTTGTAGATTTAGTAAGGAAGTCCACTAAGAAGTGGCTAAGCTCATTCATAATTTCTAGCTATTTTTATGATGTATTCTCCAGCTGTGACTCTCTTTTTTAAAAGACGGACAGGCATATTTTTTAGCTTATACAATATAGAAGTCATTTTGGCTTTCTAAGTTGCGTCTTATGATAAGTATAGTTATGGACAGTTTAATTCTTGTTATTGCTTATTCTTTAATTTTTAAACGTTAAAATGTTCTGAAGTTCAGTATTTTCTGATACCCATTTTGGCAATTGAGTTACCATCAGTGTTTGCCTTTTGGAATTACTCTAGTAATTCCATTGACATCTCTAGGGAAATCTATTTGATCCCAGGTTCTCTTCAGTAACACGGCATTCATGCTGGCTGAAGATACTACTGCCTTCCCAGGTAGCGTGGACTCCCAAAGAAGAGCTGGGGAGACTCATGGGTCCCTATTTCTGAAGTTACATCCTCATTCCAGAGCGCATTTACAGTTTCACTCTGACATTACATTTGAGCGCATTTTCACTTACAGTTTCACTCTGACATTACATTTGATAACATCAGAAAATGCACTTCAACTTTTTTTCTTACAAACACATTCTTTCCACGGTGTTCCCATCCCAGTGAATGCATTTCCATGTTTACAATCACTGATGCCCTTTTGTAGACTCCTCTGCTAAATGCCTTCTACTCCCAAAGCCCTGGCGCTTTCCCTGGTAAGTGTTGGGTGGCTCCTTCCTGCTTCGGCCTGGTGATCCTGTCCAGTGTTAGGCACCCATTGCTTCTCAATGCAACTGAGTTTTTGCCTGACCTCCCTGGCTGCAATGTGATTGCTTGAGTCTATGCAAATGGCTATTGTCAAAGGCCTCTTCCAAACATTCACTGGATCATGTAGCTTTTGGGGTTCTTTGGTATCGCCAGCTCTATTTGTTACCTTCCTGCTCTGGTTTTCTCTATAATGTTACCCTCAGTAGCTTGCATGCTTCTCCCCTCTCTGTGCCTCAGGATGTGACCCGCAGCGTTTTCTTTTGCTTACTGTTTTGTTCTGCACCTTTCACAGAACAGCTTCCTCTCACTGTTTTAAGATTCACTTTGTTATGAACTTCTCCCTATATTCGCAGCAGCTCAGATGAACCCGGAGGTAAGGGTGCTAGGCAGGGATCACAGAAGAAAAAGACAAATACATGACAATCTCTTTTCTGTATGCATTCTAAAAGGAGTCTAGCTTTTACAAGAGTATTTTATGTGGTTGCCAGGGGTAGGGCACAGAGAAAATGAGAACCAGTTAAGGGATTCAAAATATAGTTTTAAGATAAATTCTGGATATCTAATTATAGTAGCATGGTAATGATAGCTGATAATAATGTTTTATATATTTAAAATTAACTAGAATAGACCTTAAGTTAAGTATTCCTACAACTGATACATGTATGGTGATTAGGTATGCTGAGAGTGATTCTAATGAATTTAATTGCAGAAATCATTACTCAATATGTGTGTGTGTGTGTCATCTTTTAGACATTGAATATATGCTAATTTATCAATTATGCCTCCCAAATTTCTCTCAAATATTTACTTTAACCCCCTTAAAGCTGAGGATTTCTCTCTGTGCTGTAATTTCATTTTAATTTCTATATAATTTAAAACTTTTATTTATTTTATGTATATAAGTGCTTGCCTACATGTATGTATATCTATCATCTGCGTGCAGTGATCACAGAGGCCAGAAGAGGGTATCTAATCCCCTTGGAACAGGAATTACAGGTTGTGAGCCACCATGGTGGCGCTGGGAATAGAACCTAGGTCCTCTGCAAGAGCAATAAGTATTCCTAGAAGCTAAACATCTTCTCCAGCCCTCAGTTTCTGTAAGATTCTTTGTTTGTCTACGCTTTGGTCTGAGAACTTTTTCTTCACATTTCCAGTACTTAAATAACATAATGTTTGATTGTGCAATACAGGCTCAGCAATTGTTGGATGAATGGATGAATTAGCCAATAGCTTAGAGCCTCCTCTTTTTATATTTTATGCTCTTTGAAATCTCTACATATACTTCATTTTTCTTGCCAGGGTTGCAATTCACATGTTGCCTTCTCTACCCACTTGTGTAGATAGATGCAGAAGTTCTTCTCATACATTTAAAATCCCATCTGGGAGTTTCTTCATCAGCTGGAAGCATTTGATGTCTTAGCTTGGAAACCTTGTGCATGTGTTTTTCTTCTGGCACATTAAAAAAAAAACATATGAAATAAGTGTCAGCCCTTGAGGATCTGAACTCTGTGTTCCTCTCTATCTAGGGACATCCCCAATTGACCTTGATGTTGAATAAATATTTTGAACTGGTTTGGAATTAGGATAAGTAGACAACCTATGAACCCAATAGTATTATTGGTTAAAGTCATTACAAGCACCCGTAGCAACCTTTAATTTAGAAGAATGATCACCCTTTATCCCAAAGAACATTTGGCACATTATGTATATAAAGTGTAATATCATTTGTGAGCAATGATCTTCTCTTCTCAAATGTTGTCTAATCTCTCTGCCTGGCCTCCTTTTTATACACCGTCATAATGTGTAACTTTGCTATGCTTACTGATCCTGTCCTTGCTTGCAGGTTTCAGAGGTTTGATATTTAGGGTACTGGTACTCATTAAGGATTCTGTCATTGCCTTAGGTAGGGATGACAAAGCATTATGTTCAAAATCCAGAACACGTTTGTACTTTTAAAAATCCCAAAGTCCTTACAGCATCAAAGGGCTTATTCTAAGATATTCCTAGCCACCACCAAAGCAAAGGAAATGATATTTTTAAACTTTAACCTTCTTTGTGATAACTTAGGTACACTATTTCCCACTGAAATCCTGACAATGTCATTCTAAATAAAGAATGATGCACAGGCTGCTGTAGAGGAACTTACATAATGTGTTCTGATTACAGTGTCTCTTCCGTGACCCTTCCTGAACATTAGTGCTTTTTCGTGAGCATTTCTCACAAGGGGCTGTGCATCCCTTATTGTCATTATGTTCTTTGTATGATTTACATCTTTATGTGTTCTGCAATGTGATTTATATTGGTAAGTGCTGTTGTAAACCAGGGATATGAAAATCGCCAAGAACCTCACAGGAGGAAAACTGCATAGCATTTTTGATAAAATGTAAGGGGTGATCCTTGATTTTTTTTCTAAGATTATTTACTGCTTTCCATATTCATCCCAGTTCTTACATCCAAGTGGCTTCTAAGATGGGACTGGGGTGCTCAGAGTTGCACGGCTGCAGGCTGTCTTCCATCTCTGCTGTTCTTGTACTGTCTTGTAAGAGGGTTGGCAGAGTATCATTATCTCCGTTTCCACAAATGGAAAAGCAGATACCAAAAGAATAGGTGCCTTACCTATCTTGTAGTCCTGATTTCAAAGCCTAAACTAGGACCCAGAGAAGATACAGGGCAGGGGGTGGGGATCATAGAGGGCCAAGAAAATCACACATTGTCTTTTCTTGGTTCATTCCGGAGCATGAGCATTGGGTTGACAGCTGTTTTAACTGTCCTTCCTACACTTTGGGAAGAACTCAATCTCCAAAGGCTGCGTGGAGCAATAGAGAGCTTTTGTTTTCAGAAGGGAAGGAACTAAAATTATAATAGCACTAAGCCATTTATTAATTCTAGTAGCATTGTCCCAGGCAAGGAGAGTGTTGTGGCAACACACACACACACACACACACACACACACACACACACACACTGAACAAGTCAGTCTTTATAACAAGTAGACCTACGTTTAGATCTCTGTTCTTTCACTAATCTCTTCCTTTGCACAAAGAATCTACTTAGTTAACACAGGGCTAATGAGGACAACTTCACCCAAAAGTGTGATACTCATGGAGAGGCCAAATAGAAGTACTTTATAGGTTGTGTGACATATAAATCCAGGCTCTAATCTTGTGTAACAAAGAATATTCCTTCTGGAACAGGAAAGAATGTAACATTGTTAGGATGAGGGTTCCCTAACAGGCTATAAAAGACAAAATGTATCCATTTTGATCTGCCCCCTCCCTAAAGATGCTCAGTGTCTTGAAAACCTCAGCCTTCTCATTTTGAAAAAACAAACAAACAAACAAACAAACAAGATAATAATCACATTTATCAAATTTTCACAAATTTTGTGGAAGATACGCATGTGACATGCATGGACTAGTATAAATGTTTATGACTCTTGGTAGCTTTTTCTAAGAAAAATTGTGGGAGTAATAATGTGTTTGTTTAAACCAAAAAGCATGCCAGTATAGATAATTCCTTTCTCTTAGATTTCTTCATTATCTTAACATTTGTCCCAACAAAGAGAACACATTGATACATCATCATTAACTACTACTAATGCCCTGTATTTAGACTCACCAGGCTTATATAAATATCTTTATTCTATTCTAGAATCCAGTCTGGATAATGGCATTGCATGTAATTGTCACATGTCCCCGATAGGCTCTAGTCTATGACAATTTATCAGTATTTTTCCTTAGTTTACAAACTTGCATGGTCTCCTTGAAGATTGTCTATGTAGCATATGGGATGCTTCCCAGACTGTTCCTATGTGTTTTGCTTCTCATTGTTAGGTAAGGATTATCGCTTCCTAGAGAGTATCCCAGAAGTGACACTTTTGTGTCATAATGTATCCATGTGATGTCACTGATGATGTCAGCCTTCACCAGTTGGTGAAGATAGTGCTTTACAGATTTTTTTCCGTTACATCCTAAGCAGTTTTAGCCTGCCATCATTTATGTCCGAGGTTCCCCTACTCTGGCTGTGATACTTCACAATGAGAATTACTTCAAGTGGCCATTATCCACAGACACACCATTGTAGACTGTTCACACTAAAGCACTTTTCTACTCTAGTTGTTATTACATTTTACTTTTCATTTCACTCATATTTTCATTACCACAAAGTGACTTGTTTCTATGTTTGCCTAGTTTATTGTTTGCCTATTAGTTTCCTGCCCTGTAACATGAACTTCAGGAAATCAAGGGTCTGGTGGGATTGTTCACATCTGTACTCCTGGACTCTAACCCAAGGGCTAGCATATGCTAAGTGCTTAGCAACTATTTGTTGGATAAATATGAAAGAAAGAAAAATATAGGATTGGTTTATTAGCACTTATGAAATGGAAAAAGGTAGTTGAATGGAGAAAAGTTTAATTTGGTGTTTTTAATTTACTTGGTTTGTTTTCATGGAAAGCTAGATGTAAATATTAATATCCCTGGGAAATAGGTTAGCAGAATATTGGAAATTCAAGCTGCCTGATAATGCTCTTTGTAATGTGTCAGAGTTTTCTGGGACTTATATAGGTGTGATGATTAGCTTTATCATCTTGTCACAATCTAGATCCCTCTGGGAAGAGAGCCACGATGAGGGTATGTCTAGGTCAGCCTGCGGGCAAGTCTTTGGGGGTTGACTTGATTATGCTAATTATGGTGTTTATGGCCCACCCACTGTGAGTGCTACCATCCCCTAGGGAAAAGATTTCTACCTCCCAAAGAGTAGGGGAAGTGAGTGGAACGCTGGCATGCATGCATGAGTTCAGCACTGTCTGCTGTGGACCATGGTGTCACGTGAGCATCTGCTTCATGTCTCTGTTGCCTTGACTTCCCTGTGATGATGGACAGACAGACACCTGAAATTTTGAGCCCAACGCACCACGGTTCCCCTTTGCTTTTGTCAAGAGTATTCTCAGCAACAGGAATCAAAACTAAGATAATGCGTATACGGCTGACCAGGGACACCTCTCCACCGTCGTGGCCTTTACTTATGAACTATCTCCTGTTTCCTACTGTAGACCTTTAGAATCTGAAGGACTGTAGAGATTCCTGATGCCCTTAATTAGCTCCATCTGACTGCTTACTGCCTAATGTCTTTAGATTCATTCCATCTCACTTGCCCCAAGGGAGCATCCGGGTAATATGTCTTCTATGACCAGTAGTAAGAATTTTTTTTTTTTTTTAAATCTTTTCAGGACTTAAAATCTCCAAGCCAGAGGGATGAAATTGCAGGGGCCCGGGCGACCTTGAAGGAGAACTCCCCGCTCCTGCATTCGATTTGTTCAGCGTGCTTGGAACATTCCGATGTCACTTCTCTCAAAGCCAGTAAGGACACCGTCTGTGAAGAGATCCAGAACGCTCTTGATGTAATTTCAAATGCTTCCCAAGGCATCCAGAATGTGCCAGCGCCCCCTGAACCTCAGGCAGCAACACTGGGAAGTGCTCTTGATGAGCTGGAGGTAAGCAGAGAGCGCCAATGATGTGACTAAATGTCTCAGTACAGGTAAGCAGACACGGACTTTCAGTTCCTATGATGGAGTCTGGAGAACTATTTTATCATTAATCATTCTCAGTGACCTTCCTGGGTCTTCCAATGAATTGATTAACAACAAGATTTCCTATTGGCATGCTTATTATTATCTGCACTGTTCTGTGTGCTTGGGAATACATCTGGTCAGTGACTTTGTCAAGGGGTTATATTTTCACAAGAGCACGTAGACAAAAAGCATGCTAAGCATTATAAATGACCAACTGTCATAGCGTATCATAAAAGGGTGAGGTGTCCTCAAAGAGCCAAGGAGTTTAAGTCAGGATCAGATGGAGACCTAGAACATAGGCTCAAGGCTACTTACCCTCTGTTTGTGACAGCATAGAAGCCAGGAACCTGGTGGAGTCATCAAGGGGGAAAGTTCACAGCTCTGGTAAAGAGCCAATGGGATCCGGCCAGAACAGGCTGTGCCAGCTCTTCCTCTGAACAACTGGGACTCTGCAAGGCCTTTTTTCTTTTTCTTTTTTAACATACTGAGGCTTATGTCTTAAAGGAATGATGTTAGCACCACAGGAGCACAGACTAAATGCAAGTAAGGTGAGAAGCTGGGAACCAGGAGGGAGGCTACGATCAGAACCCAAAGTCACCAATTACCTTATGTGCATCATCCTACTCTGTCTCATGCCAGCAGCAGCAAGGCTCAGCTGTGTAGGTAGGAGTCAGCTATGGGGCGTGATCAAAGGGGAGGAGCCACAGCAGATGTTGCATGCTGAGTCCTCCAGCAACACAGAGTAGAGTTTATGGTCTCTGATGCTATTAGGAATTACTGTCTGGGAGGCAAAAGAACAGGATGAAGTCTGCCTGGAAGACAGACCTACAAAGCTTGGGCCACCCAACAATTGGTACTTAGAGAATATTGGTTTTCATAGTGTGCCTTACTAGGTTGAAATATATAGGCCTTTGCATCTCTCAGTTGCTAAATATAGGTCATCTTTGAGCTCTGGGGTCAGGAGAATTGATCTGTGCATCAAATTGTCCATCATTTGATAGTGAGTCTTACTTGGAAGTGGGAGGTAGCTATTATATATCTCGAATAGCATAGATAGTTCATTTTAAATTTTTAATCAAATAACCAGGTAGAAGAGGTTTTCATTAACCATAGGAAGGCTGTAGGCAAAGCTGGTCAGAAGAAGATCAGAAATTCAATTTTGAACAAGTTGAGGTATTTATCAGGTCTTCGAGTGTGATGTTAAAGAGCACTGGTTACCCTAGTCCTTCCAGGAGCTCCATAGTGAGAGACAACATACATAGTGTGGTGTTTCATTCCTGGGTTTATATTCCAGCTGTGGCATTTGCTACATTTTAACCTTGGGAACAATACTTATGGACCTATATGTTGTCCTATTTATAGGAGGCCAATAACAATATCACAGCCTCATCAGGTGAAGTGAATTAATAATACAGGTTTGAATGTTTAGAGCAATGCATAGTAAATATTCAGTCTTACCATCATTGGAGAGACTATTTGGAAGCAGATGTTTCCATTAAAAAAAAATCTATAATCAAAGTTACTAAAGTTTTACTGATAACCAAGAAAAAAAAACCACACCTAACACCACAACTTATATAATATCCATGCTGTTTTTATTAATCTCATATGAAATTCATTAATTAATACTTTCAGGTTTAAAATAGCTTGCTTTCCCTTTAATTAAATGTCTTTCAACAGGCTCTTCATTTCTAACCCAATATTATTAGCTGCCAGATTATTATATGAAATCCATGTGAGACTGCATAAAATATCCAGTCATGTGCAGTTTAGGGACTCATTGTCTGATAAGGTTAAAAAAAAAAAGAAAAGAATCCAAAAAACCCAAAACCAACAACCAACAACCAAAAAACGGATGGAAACGAATAAACCCCATCAGCCAGTGTTTGCTTCCTCGTGATGAAGGCACGATATTCCTGTGTATTATATGCATATTTTGATGTCTTATCTTTAAAAGATCTCATTTTTAAGACCAGTCACAGATATGAGAAGAGAGCGGCTAGATAGCAGTGAGGTGTTAGACCCTAAATCAATAAAACATAAAACCCGAGGACCAAAGTAAAGGGGAAACTTGATCATGGCTTGAAGAGCTTTGAGGAGCTGATTAATCATTTTCTACCAGGTGACCACATTTTGATGTCCAGTAAGCACATGATTGTTCATTCACTGGAGGAGGGAGTCATGGGAAATCCAGGTCTTGTTGGACCTTGTTTTCGTCCCTTCCAAACACCATCCTTTCCAAATTCTATCTGCATTCTTCACCTCCTCACTCTGGTCACCTACTGTCCTCAATGCTACTGCCAGACTCCTGAAAGCAGTCTGTAAGTCACACACCTGCTCCCAAAGGCATTTTCTCTTAGCAACCAAAATCTGAAGCCTGAAGAATCACTGCTGTGAGCGAGCTTTGTGATCTCTTTGAAGCCTGCTCTGGTCTGTCTGCTCCTGCTGTTTTCACCCCCTGGGAGGTCAGAACCTTCAGCTAATGGACTTTGGTACTGATTAGGGAAAGTCAGAAGCCTTCAGCCTCAACTGGGGTGTTTTAAGGTTTCACGGGTTTCCTTCACTGGCGCCCCCACACTAGAACTTGGGTTTTTAATGACCTAGACCACGCGTGATTATTTCTGCTTAGAAGGGTTGCTTTTTTTTCTATTCTTCAAAAATAAAGGATAAGGGGGGGGGCAAGAACTGTTGAACAAGGTCTTGGTTTCTCTTGCCACACAGTAGCTTAACTTGTCTGCTTTGATGTGCAGCTTTGTAGAGGTTAGCTCTGAAGATGGCAAGCTTCACTACTGTGGGAAGTTAGAGCATTTGCAGACAAATCATAACTTGGTATTAATATGCACGTCCTAGGCTAGCTGTGAGGGGCCTTGGCTTAGTGTACTGCAGCAGTGGGCATAGGAAATCACGTCTCCAGTGGACCTGAATGGCTAGTAATTAGAAAGGGCCTTTTAGAGAGATAGCGGCTGTTCAATTTTTTTTTTTTTATACTATTCCTTGTAGACAATGAAAAGGTAATTTGCCCTCTTCATGTCTGTTTTCCTTCCTGATAGTTGCATCCAATAGAAAGCAGCTGTAGTCCAGTTCCGTTACAATAAAAATGGAGGGAAGGCTACTAATGTTTGCTCTTAAATACATACAAAATTTATATAAAATACCTTCTATGAAAATGATTAAGAATCTATAGATACCATTGTATATAAAAAAATCTCATCTTTTGGGTTTTTTTTTAATCTCCAAATAAACCCAATTTAAAAAAATAAAATATAAAATATTTCTGGTTGATTAAAATATTTTCAAGATTTACTATTACATATTTATGTGTTAAGTATATATTTTATTTAGCTTTGTGTGTATGTGTGTGTGTGTGTGTGTGTGTGTGTGTGTGTGTGTGTGTGTGTATGAAGGTGCATATATGTATGAATGTATGAATAGAAGCCAGAAGAGAATATCAGGTGTCTTTCTCTATCATTCTTCACATATTCCTTCCAGGTAGGCGCTCTCCCCAAACCTGGAAGTTTTTTGTTGTTGTTGTTGTTTGGTTTTTCAAGATAGGGTTTGTCTGTGTAGTCTTATCTGTCCTGGAACTCACTCTGTAGACCCAGCTGGCCTCAAACTCAGAAATCCTTTGCCTCCCAAGTGCTGAGATTAAAGGCGTGTGCCACCTCTGCCCGGCAAACCTGTAACTCTTATTTTCATGGCTAGACTTGAAGTCAGTAACCCTCATAGATTTTCTTGTTTCTTCTCCCCTTGGGGTTGGGGTTCCTGGTGGGTGTTAGATGCCTGGCTTGTTAAGAAGGTGCTAGGATTTGAACTTTGGTCCTCAGGTTCACACCATTTCTCCAGCCCCTCTGGCTAAGCATCTTACATGAATTATTCACTTGGTCACCATTGAAAATCTAATTTTTCCTTTACTGAAAAAAAATATTGCGACCTAAGTTTTATCTATTATAAATCAGGAAGTTAGTGGATAGGAGCAGGCAGGGTATGTGTGTCTAGTCTCTCTGATTCCAGAAGAATTTGTGTCTGTACACATCTTGAGTTTTCCTAGTTAGAACTTAACATTCAATTAAAATTTGGTATAACCTATGATAAGGTTCTTAGTTTGTATGAATCATCAGAGGAGTTATAAATGTAACCAAGTCTTTCTGGTGGATTAAATGCTACCCATGGATCATTAAGTAAAAACAGTCTGTATTTGGGAAGTGCTTCTTCTAATGGGGTGGAACTTTCCAGAGGCCTGGGCAGGTGGAACTGTAAAGTACATTTTCCAACATGTCAAACAGATTTGTTTCCAGAGATGTTCCCACAAAAGACCTCATTTATCCCCAAAGTTTTCCAAGTCGATCCTCCACTGGAACACCTTTGGGCTCTCAGTTTAGCTGAAGACTAGTGTGATAGGTAAGCCTTAGGAGAGGTCAGAGAGGAGAGAGCACAGAGAAGGGCCTTTTCAAGAACGGAAGACCTCTTAAGGACCCATTTACTTCTGAACAAGCAGGCAGAAGACCTAGAATGTGTCCCCAGGACCCGAACATTGTCTTAACAGCTTCTGAATATTAGCTGTAGTCAAAGACAGGGCTCCAGAACAAAGTGCCTGGAAGAAGTACATCCAAGTTACAAATAATTGCCAAAGCTGCCCCAACTAGATAAAACAGAATTTACTGAACATTTAACCTTTTAACAATAATTTTGTGAGTTAAATGGTTGTACTTTATATTATTTACAGGGAGCTATATTGGTAGAGGATCTGAAGTAACCTTTGCTCTATTTTACCCCTGCAAATATTCTACTGTGAAATAAATGGATGTAGTAAATACTGTGCCGGGAGCCAGACTCATTAAATGTTTATAGTGTGAAAATGTATCAGAACACTTCCTCAGCAGCTACCAAGCTAAACCTTCTGCTAAATCTTTTATTGTGGGCTGTGGCTGTTTGTGGGTATGAAACTTGAGATTTATCGGTGAAAAAAATAGTAATTGAATTAGAACACTGTACACTGTAAATTGATTGATCTATTGGAAAGGTGATTTATGAGTGTTGCTTCTGCATTTGTGACTGAAAGAGTCAAGAAGTGTTACATTATGGATGAACAGAATTTTGAAAGTGTCATTAAACTGGAAACTTTGCCAGTGAAAACTGTGTCAAAAACTTGAAGTCCTAATGAAAACTTGAGGTCCTCAATGCTTATGAGTTAGCACATTGTCAGTGGATATTATTAATATTTTCTAGCTCTATACTGATATGTCTCTGTAACCTTAGCACTCCAGAGGCTGAGGCAGCAGGATCTCTAAGTTCAAGGCCACCCTGAACTGTGTGTTGAGACTCTACTTGCCGGGGAGGTAATCTTTATAGTTAGTAAAATTGGCATGGCACTACTAAATGTATTCTCACCCTCTGTATGGTCATTGTTGGGTCAATATGTAACTATGGAACTGGAGCAATGTGTCTGTTGTATGAACCACTATGACGAACCAGTATGGCTCTCTCGTAGATTACCTGAGTTTGGTTCCCAGTGTAGACTGCCTCACCATAAATAAACTTTAACTCAGGGGATCTGACCCCAGGCCTTCCTTATGCACCTGCTCTCAAATACTATTACATCCCCTGACCCAGCACACAAAATTTAAAAAACTAAACTAAAAAAAAAAAAAAAAACCCAACAAAAAACCACTTGACATCCACTGATACACACACACCCTCATGTAGAAGGTAAAAAAACAACCATTGTAATCTTAATAGGGATTATTCTCATGTGTCTTTTAAGGTGATGATATTGAAGGATATGTATGTAGTTATTTTATTTTTGGAGATGTTCTATTTTTCCTTTATATATTACTTTATATATAGTTTTTACCCTCTAATTCATCCCCTGTTCCCTGGACCAGTTTTCCTTCCCAATTTTATGTGCTGTTTTTAAAGCCACAGTGTTTGTATATGCATCCTCCATGTCCTTGGGTGTACATAGAGGTGTACCAGAGCATAATATATCTACGATATCATATCCCTGTATAAAACTGACACTCTATCCCCCATCAGCCATCAACTGATGATAGTTCCTCAGCTAGATATGGGACGTCATAAGTTCCTCCCTATCTTTGCTGGGGTTTTGGCTGGCTTGATCCTGTACAGGTCTTGTGTAAGCAGTCACAGCTGCAATGGCTCTGTTATGTCTAGCAAATATTGCAAACATCCACTACATCTGGCCCTTAAAATTCTTATGCTTCCTCTTGGGGAAAGGGAGACTATGATATAGGTGTCCCATTTAAAGCTGAGAAAAGTTTTCGATTCCCTGCACACTGACCTGTTGTGACCAGTTATGGTATTATCATTTATTGCAAAGAGAAATGTCTTTGATGAGTGTAGAAAGACCCATTAATCTATGGGCATAATAATAAAATGTAGAGAGTAGGTTTATTACTATGTCCATTTTGCAGAATAATTGTATTAGGTTCTTCACTAGGGTGTACGACCTAGCTTGTCATATTTTTTTGTTGTTTGTTTGATTGTTTGAGTTTCAGTTAATGGAATCATGTGGACCAGTCCTTAAATCTAACCAGTAGTGGTTGGTTATGTCCATAACATTTGTGCCACCACTGCAAGAGTGAGCATATCTTGCCAGGTTTGCCACTACTGCAGTTTGCAGGGATCATGGTTCATAAGACTATTGGTTACTTTTCTTCCATGCATGAAATTTCTAGCACCATGAAAGCTAGCCAGCAGGAACAAAGTGTCCAGCTTGATGTCGCTATGCTCTGGAACTCAAGTATATAGTAATATACTTGAACAATAAGGTCTTACCATCAAGTCTTGAACAATAATCAAGAACAATAGAAGAAGCCTGTAATTTTATGGGTGAGGGGAGTATTCTATGGTACCCCACTGCTCACAAAAGAGGTAGAAAAGATGTATTACACTTCTGGCACTGGGTATTTATTTATTAATTTATTTATAGCCTATAGTGACTGGGGGAGTCATTGCCTCTCCATAGTAGGATACCTCCATTTAAACTTCCTTTTTATATGTACTGTATATATTTTGGCATTTACAGAGCTAGGTTTTGGTATGGCCTTCTGGAACATCTTCAGTGTTAGTTGTCTCTCCTGATATTCTTTCCTCTACCCTGCCCATCCATCCCTTGCCTCCCTAAAGCTTTCATGTCCCATTACATGACTTTGTTTAGTTATATCTCCAGGTGCATAAAGAAGTTACACACAGCTGCTGCTAACTGAACATCAACGAAGTCAGTACATTCAAACATGCAACCCCCCACCCCCTGTGACATCAGAGTGAACGACATTTTTCTCTTTATTTTTTTTTTCTTTCTTCAACTTGAACAGAATATACTTAATAAGGGACTTAGCTTTGAACAGCGCCATGAATTTATATTGAGGAAACCAAGAAAGTAAACTGAAGGGACACGTTGGTCAGAATCTTTCTATAATAATGTGGCACAAAAAGAAATGTGTATCTTTATTCCTTTCTCCAAGGAGCTGGCCATCTTTAATCTAGGTTCTCTGTGATTTTCGGGATGTGTTTCCTTTTATTATACTTAGTAATTTTGGGGTGAACACAGTTCTCTTTGCCCTATGTTTTCATTTCAATAAAAAGCCAGACCTCTGTCAATTCAATAAGCACTTAAGAATGCAGAAGTAAGTAGCTGTCACTCATTCATCCAGAGTTACTTCATCTAATTACTATCTTTAAACCTGTTTTTGTTTCCAGAAATAGAGTGAATTAAAAGTAGTTAAAATGATGGGTAAAATATTTTAAAAATACACAGTCCATCTGTTAAGAGAAGTTTTTCTTAAGGGCAGATATAAAAATGTCAAATTCCTATTAACTCAGCCATAGGATTCTGCTGAATATGCAGGGATTTCTTTATAGTGAAAGTCCGTGGTTTGAGCTTTGAGAGACAAGCTGAGGGTGAAAGACAAAGACTCCATTCTGCTAGTTGAAAGATGACATAGGAGGTCTTTGCAAGAAGCTGGTAATCTTTAAGGTTTGATCATCTCCTTGGATGAATGAAGAAAACACCAACCCCTTAGCTTGTTTAGACTTGGCTGTGGGTGTAGCTCAGAGGAACATACACAGTTCCCAAACCTCCAAAGAACAGAATGCACCTGAAAAATTTCTAACCAGGATCCTATCCCTATGTGGACTTCGGGTCAGAAATTATATTATCTCTGTAGCCTCTTAAACCTCAGCAGAAAAATCTAATTTAAAGTTGTCCTATCTCAGTAATACCTCAAGGGACCTGGCAGAAGCAAGCTCAGATTCATCCTGAACTTTATGCCCAGTCTTCAAAAAATTCTAATACATCCCCAAAGAAGATAAGTTCTCATAACACACAAATAAAGTAAGCCATTGTGAATGATTCTGACAGAAGGCATAAACTGCAGAGGAAGCTTTTTCTGTTACAAACAGAGAGATCATAAGATACCAAACAGAAATTAGTTGTTAAACACACATGATTAAAAAACACACACACATACACACTTACATTATTCTTCCATTTATTTATTACAACTATAAATGTGTTGAAAGAGTAAAAGAATTAAAAAAAATTGAGCAGATAGTATTGTCTAAAATGAAAAATATAGTTATGATTATCAGTTGATTAGGTAATCAGGTAGAGGATTGGTAATCTCTGAAAGGTATTTGAAAATGCTGCTTAGAATTTTCCACAGACACAGAATTAAACAATATTTTGAAAAATAAGTTAATATGCAAGATAGTATAGCAGGTTAAAAACAACCTAATATGATGTCCATAAGAGAGAAAATGTAAGCTGGGAAGTGATGGTGCATGCCTTTAATCCTCTGCACTTTGGATTTCTGAGTTCGAGACCAGCCTGGTCTACAGAGTGAGTTCCAAGGCAGCCAGGGCTACACAGAGAAACCCTGTCTTGAAAAATAAACAGAGAGAGAGAGAGAGAGAGAGAGAGAGAGAGAGAGAGAGAGAGAGAGAAGAGAAGAGAAGAGAAGAGGAGAGGAGAGAGAGAGAGAGGAGAGAGAGAGGAGAGAGAGAAAGTGTAACAAAGAATCTTCTAGAACTATGGAAGACAACAGTTTCAATAGCTAATAAACACTATAAGTACCAAGTGTGACATTAATAGAGAAATGTACATTTCCACAAATTGTAGTAAAACTGAAGAAGGAATTTTCTTTTTATACCTGGATATGGTGGCCTAGGCCTGTAATCTCAGGACTTTGGGATCCAAGACAGGAGAAAGGTACATTTGAGCCAAGCCTAACACAGTGAAGCCCTGTTGCAAACAACAAACACAAAGATATTATGTAGTAAGAGAACAACTAAATAAAGCGGACACAGCTCTGCCAATATTTGCAAAAAATAATTGCTAGTTTAATTCATCAAGGGGTTTGTATCAGTTGGGTTTTGTCTTCACAGAAAGAACTTGAGAAAATATGTATTTTGGCTTAGGGTTCAGATATTTTGACCTGCCTTTGCGGAAGGAACGTAGTGGACAGAAACAGTTTTCATCACGGCAGCCAGGAGGCAGAGTAGAAAGGTTAAGGCAAGAGGTAACCCACAAGGACATGTGCCCAGGGGCCTACTTTTACCACCTCCTGATGTCACCATCACCTTACACATATATACATTCAATATATCAGAGACAGAGGATATAGGATACAATCATCTCTTGAGGAGCCGTTACAGATGGCAACGTGCTCCACCAACTGGCCAATTAATCGGGTTGACAGTCAAGATTAACCCTTACCAGGTTGTAACACATTCTTCTCAATGACACCTGGGGAAGTAACAACAACAACAAAAACCAAACAAAAACCAACCAACTAACCAACCAACCAAACAAACAAAAAACCTGTTGCTGAACGGATGCCTCTTAAGGAACTAGTACTTTATAGGTAGCTTAGGAAGCTATTGAGGTGGTAAGTGAAATCTTCTCATTATTTGGAGCCTTTTTGAAAAGTGCATATATCTCCTGGCTCATGAACAATTATACTTGAAGTGAAACAAACAACCTAAGGGGGGGTAGTGAAACTAGAACAAATGCCTGAGGGAAATGTGTCACTCATGATGCTTGCACCGGGGAAGAAGAGAGGCTGGAAGTATTCCGAGTAAATCTGCACAGATAAGAATGAAATTTAGATGAAATGAAAAAATTCCCAGGAAAACAGGAGTTACTCAAACTGGCTCAGCAATAGATGCTCGGTGTTAAAGTATTCAGTAGAATCAGCTTTTACTTAAAGTAAATGGTATGCTGTGATTTGCTACCCTTCTGAGGATATGTAAATGTACTTCCATAGCAATGGGATGAGAAAGGCTAAGGAAAAAGCTCTTGAGTCCACTACATGAAGTGAAGTAGGAGAAACCAAAACCAAATAACACCATGTTGGTTAGATAAGGGAGAGATCTTTGCATGCCAACCCAATGCTGGAAATAAAATACAGAGTCCTAAAGAGAATTGGGTGAGTTACCCATAACTTTTGAAAAGACCCAGGACAGTCACTTCACACAGCCCATCCCAGCTCGTCATTAGAATATCTACTGTCTCGATTCAGCACACTAACCAACTGAAAGAGAAAAAATTATTCCACTGATCACGGAAACGTCTGAAAACTTCAGTATAATTAAAATGCCTAGAATGCAAGGGCAAAAGTGAATTTTCTTAAATTGATAAAGGATTTAATAAAATTCTCTAGTGAAGTTCATTTAAGTAAATTTAAGTCATTTTAAGTATTCTTGTAGAAATGAGCCTCTAAGATGTCGAAATGACTGCAAGATAGATATGTGTATATGTTTATGTATATGTACACACAAATATGAATATATTTAAGATTATATTTAGCATGGATAATAACAGATCATAACACTTTACCAAAGGGGTAAGAAACTGAGTCCACAACAATTTTATCCTTATATTAAGCATAGCACATACATACTTTTTGTTTGTTTGTTTGTTTGTTTGTTTTTTGATGCAGGATTTCTCTGTGTAGCCCTGGATGTCCTGGAACTCACTCTGTAAACCAGGCTGGCCTCAAACTAAGAAATCCACCTGTCTCTGCCTCCCAAGTGCTGGGATTAAAGGTGTGCGCCACCACCGTCCGGCCACACACACACACACACACACACACACACACTTTTTTTTTTTTTAAATGGAACTAGTGTATAGTAAGCTGTAGGAGAAGGAATGGAAAGGATCATGTAAAACCTAGGACAGGAAGGGAAGGGGAAGGTATAAAGCTACTGGGCACATTCCTTTCCTGAAGCTGACTGATACTGTATGTGTACGGTTATCGTGTTTGTCCATACATTCTCTTTACAAATGATGTACTCAATGAAGACATTCAATGAAGTGCAGCAGAGCAGGGTCAGTCTGATCACAGAGGCAGCCATACTGTGTCCATCTGAGCTACTGTGCTGGGTGCTCGGACTCTGCATTTGCAGTGCTCAGTATTTACCTGTCCATTTTGCTCTGACCCCGGAGAAGCCAGCGACTCACCCGTCATGTTAGATAACTTGTGAGAGGTCAAATGAGCAAGAATTAGGAGAGGTATAACCTGGATTGGTTTCTCTTGACACCCCATACCAATTGCTTCTTTCAAATGATAGTCTGTGTGACAAATGATGGACCATTATATTGAGTACTTATCTGTCTGCCTAGCTGTCTGCCTGTCTGTCTGTCTGTCTGTCTATATAATATTTTTCTCTTGTAGCTGGTGAGTTATATGAATGGAGGATGGATATTTTACTCATATTTATATTGTTCACAGTCAAACAATGTACTGAGTAATAAGTAATTGCTTATAGTTGAAAAGATAATGAATAGCCGGTATTTAAGAACCTGGTGAGATTTTAATACATGTAATAAGTACTTACCTAATGAGGATGGACAGGAACTCTTTTATCTTGATGATTAAACATGGAAGTGATTAAGTAGCCTGTAAGTAAAATGCATGCGTACTCATTAGCAGGCCTTGTTTGCTCCTGGCCTTTTGGGAATATTAGACACATGTTGTATGTAGTACTGTGGAATATGAATCTGCCATCAAGCTTAGAAGAAGCTCTTAATTAGCTGGTGATAAAAGTGATGAGTGTGTTTTCCCTCC